>PVJL010015637.1:0-23586 GCA_004026885.1 Lyroderma lyra | reverse complement strand
TCCATGGGAGACTCTAAAGAAAGAAGACTATCTGAGTACTTGGAAGAATTGCCTTGGGGAACTGACTCCCTCTCATTTACTCTGACCTTCAAGTTAACTGGTAGAGAGTCAAGGGTGTGTACTGCTTACTGAGGAAAATGGCTAATCCAGCCAGTTCCTTGGGACACAAAAGAAAGATAATTGGATTATGGAAGACAAGACCCTAGGAAATCTGACCTTTGTTTGCTCTGACTTTAGGCTATTGCTGGAGAGTTAATGATAATAGATGATCTGCTTTTGAAGGAGGTAATGCATATTTTCATTGTTAAACTGCATGTAATCAAACTGCATATATTGGTGATGGGAAATAAACTCGGGGCTTCACCATCAGTGAAGACCGGCCGCATCAGCAATCGTGTGAGTGTGTCTCTTTCTTTAATTCCCGCTCCCCCCTTCAGGTACTGATCGACTTGTGGCGGCTGGTCCATCATATATATATAAAATAAAATGACAATAACTATATCAGTAGCCACCATATTTTCAGTGTAAATTGATTGAATGTTCCAATCTAAAGATAGAATGGCTGAATGAATAAGAAGACAAGACCTTTACATATGCTGCCTAAAAAAGACTCACTTGAGATAGAGAGATGCACATAGACTAAAAGTAAAGGAATGGAAAAAGACACTCTATGGAACTGGAAATGCAAAAAAAGAAAAGCTAGGGTAGCAACACTTTTAACAGACAAAATAGACTTTAAAATAAAGGCTATATATATCAGGAGACCCATAATTTTATTATATTGAACATTCTGCATTGCCCTGAAAATTCCTTCAGTACTACCAGATACAACCATTGTTATATTTTTTTTCAACTTGAATTCGTTCTGTTCCAGAAACTCATGCAACTGGAGTATGTAGTCTTTTGTGTCAGTTTTTTCTCCCTCATCATAATTTCTGTGAGATTTATTCATGTTGTAAAATGTATTAGTAGTTTGTTTCTCTCTATTCCAGTATGAAAGTCCATTATGTGAATATACCACAATCTTTAGTCATTTTTCTAAAAATAGACATCATCGTCATAAAAAAAAGTGTTGTTTCCACTTTGGGACTATTGTAAATGAAGTTGTTATGTTTTCTTCTACAAGTCTTTCTGTAGACACATATTTAATATTCCTTTGGATATATACCTAGGAGTTGAATTGCTGCTGTAAAGAATAAGTAAATGTTTATAAAATAAAACTGCAAAACTCTTTTCTAAAGTGGCAAGACCTTTGTACTTTCTCACTGGAAATATGTGAGTGTTCTGGTTTCTCTACATCCTCACCAACAGCCGATGTTAGTGTCTTTTTTAATGTTAACCTTTTTAGTAGAGGTAGTCTTAATTTGCATTTTGCTGATGACTAAAGATGTTGATCATTTCTTCATTTACTTATTGGCCAGTCATATGTACCTTTGTAAAGCGTCCAAATGTTTTACATATTTTGAGTTCTCTTATTTTTGTTGGATTGTGAGAGGGAGTTCATTGTCAACATAAGTATGGCAAATACTTTCTCTCTGATCAATTTTTTTCTTTTATTTTATGTTTGTTTTTGTCTGTTTTGAATTCTTTTTTATTTTCTATTTACTCATTTTAACAGTATTTTTGATAAGCACTTTTTAATTTTACCAAGTTAAATTTATCAGTTTTCTTTTGTAATTAATTTTTCTATAACTTACCCAAGAAATCTTTGTTTAACTTATGTCACAAAGATACCCACTTACAGTTTCCTTTTATTTCTTTGTTTGTTTTTAAATAGTAAAGTCTCTGTTCAAACCCCAGTTTTATTTTGGGCATGGTGTAAGGTAGGGTATGAGGTCAATTTTTTTTTCTAATATGGACATCTAGTTATTACATCACTATTTGTTTAAAAAGACATTTTCCTCTAAATTGCTTTGGCACCTTTGTTTAAACCCAATAGACTGTATAATTATGGGTCCATTTCTGTTCTCAGTATTCCACTTCATAGTATTCCATTTCCCTGTCTTTTGTACCACACTATCTTAGTGGATTTTGTTGAAAAGCATTATAACCCTCCAGGTTTTGTCTTATTTATCGAGGTTCCTTTGGATATCCTAGGCCATTTGCATTTTCATGTAAAATGAGAATCAGCTTATCAACTTGTATGAAAATAGCTCCTAAGATGACAATTGATATTTTATTATATCCACAGATTAATTGGGGAGAAATGGGCACCCTAACAATATTAGTCTCTCACATTATACCTTTACATTTTGTTAGGTCTCCTTTAATTTCCATGTTTTGTAGCTTTCAGTATAATAATTTTCACATCTGTTTATTTCTAAATATTTTGTGGTTTTGGATCCTATTGTAGATTAAATTTTTAAATTTCATGCTCCAAGTATGTTGTTGTTCTTCTTAGTATACAAGAGCTGTCCAAAAAAAAAATTCAGCCATAAATGCCTCTATTTTTCATATTACATGGCTCAATACTTTCTAGACAGCCCTTGTATAATAATATAATTTATTTTTGTGTAAAGACTTTGTATCCTGAAACCTGGGTAAACTTATGTATTAGCTTTAGAATGCTTTAAAAATTATTTCTTAGTATTTTCTACATAAAAAATGATGTCATTTTGAAATACAAAAACAATTTTCTTTTTCATTCTAATTTTTACACTTTTTTTGACTTTTTTCAATTGCTAAGACCTTAACTATAATATTGAAGACAAATGGTGAGAGCAGGCAAGTAAGTTTTCAGTGTTTCACCATAAATTATGCAGGATTTTAATAAATGTTCCATTATCAGATTAAAGAGATGTTAAATTATTTCAAATGCTTTACTGCATCTACTGAGGTGATTATACTATTTTACTTTAACTTGTTAATGTGGTAATTGTCCTGATTAACAAGTGTTAAATTAACCTTGCATTTTGAGGATAAATCTTGCTTGATAATGATAATATTATTTTCTTACAATGTGGATTAATATTTTGAAAGCAGTATTGCATCTATATTTATGAACAATATTGACCTAAAGCTTCCTGGATTTATAATTTATCTGTCAGATTTTGTGTCATGATTTTTCTGGCTTCAAACATGTCACTGAGTTTTGTTTTGTTTTGTTTTGTTTTTTCTTTTGCTATATTCTGGAAAAGTTTGTAGTAAATTAGTGTTTTTATCTTCGTCATATGTTTTAAAGAATTTACCAGTAAAGTAATTGATTCCTACAATTTTTTGTTTGTTTGTTTATTTGATTGTTTTTTTTTGTTTTGTTTTTTGTTTTTGTTTTTGTTTTTGTTTTGGTGAGGACACATTTAGTAACTATTTTCATTTTTTTCTTTTAAATTCATTTTTATTGTTAGACTTACTGGTGTGACATCTGCTAGCAAGGAGTACATAGGATTCAGGCATACAATACTGCAGTGCCTTGTCAACTTGATGTGTAATCAGTTCACCACCTATTGTGACTTCTCTTTCCATCACCTTATATTTAGCTTCCCCCTCCTCTCCCACCCCCTTTCTCCCCTCCCTAACCCACTCGTCCCCAAATAAACATTAAATTATTGATTGTGTCCATGGGTTATTTGTTTGTTCATTTCTTATGAAAAGAAAAGAAAACTGAAAAGCAAAGAAAAAAAGCAAAGAAAAAAAGAAATGTGTTAGTTTTTTTAAATTGTGTTTTTCAAACAATTTGTCCATTCTTTCTAAGTTTTCAAATGTGTTGTTATGTTTTCATAATATTCCCATTTATAATTTTGATGTATGCATATTCTATAACAGTATTCTCTCTTCTGTACCTAATATTAATAATTTTCATCTTCTTTATTTCTTTCATGAGTTTATTAATTGTATTAAACTTTTGAAAGAACCATGAGTTACTTGGAAGTTTATTGTTTAACTTCCAAATACTTGAGAATTTTCTAGATACTTATTGTCATTCTAACTTAATTCCATCATGGTCAGAAGCATACTCTGTAAGACTTCAAATGTTTTATAATTTATTGAGATGGTTTTTAGCTCAGGATTTGGACTATCTTGGTGATCATTCATTTTAAACTTGGAAAGAGCATTTTGCATCTGTTGGGTATAGTGTTCTACAAATATAAATTAGGTAAAGGTGGCTTGTGGTGTCATTCAGACCTAGAATTTCTATTAATGAGAAAAACATGCACAAAGATCCTGCTAAGATTGTGGATTTCTTTACTTTACCTTTAATTCTTTCAGATATTAGTTTATGTATTTTGAAGCTGTATATACACACTTATATTTTTATGTCATCCTGATGTATGGACCCATTAAACATTGGGAAATCATCCTCTTTGTTTCCAAGAAATCTCCTTATCTTAAAGCCTATGTAGCATGATATTAACAGAACTTTGCCACGTTTTTCATGATTAAAATTTTTACATGTAGTAGCTTAAATAGTTTCCCTAAAATGCAGGTCCACTTGGAAATTCAGAATATGACCTTATTTGGGAATAGAGTCTTTGCAGATTATAATTAAGGTAAAGATGGAGATAAGATCCTATTAGATTATGGGGCTCCTAAATCCCATAAGACTGGTCTATAAAAGACAGAAAAGGAGAAGAAGGCAAGATGGTGACTGGAGAGGAGGTCCCTAAAGCCTCTCCCTGAAAACACAATTGAATGCCCATCCAGGAGCCAAGAAAGAGGACCCTGAGTGACAAAATGGCTGTTGAGAAATCCACAAATCGCAAGTAAACACCTGAAGGTTGGTGAGAAGGGGGCGAGTTGGAGAGAGGGAAGGGAGCAGAGACTGCAACAGGATCTGAGTGGCGCAGTTTGGGGAAGGGGAGAGGACATGCGGGAGCTGGACTTTGGAGTTGCATGCTATGGACAGAGTTTGGGAGCCAGCCTCTGCAACTTTTGAGTAGTAGAAGAGCTGAGGGAGGACTCTGAACTGCAAAGATGAGACCCTAGCTGTAGGCACCCTGGAGACCTACATAGGGCTGCCGCTGCTATCTCAGGCAAGGCCCACAGTTTTGGACTTATGGAGTGTGCACTTCTTCATGCACCCCAGGGTTCTGAAAGTAGTGTGAGCCTGTAGATAGCCAGATGATGAGTCAGGGCTAGGAAGAAAGACTGATTTGATACCATTTACCTGAGCCAGCAGAAACAAGCCTCAGAAGAGCTTCCCCAGCAAATAGCAGAAGGCAGAACTGCCTTTGGAGTGCCTTTTGTTGGCGTCTCCCCAGGATATATGCGCATAGACTCCAAATGCAGTAGGAGATCAGAAACAAGAAACAAACAGCCCCCTCTCCCCCAAAACTTGACCCCAGAGCCACCTAGTGTCTACCCTACAGCAAGACACCACAAAAGCAATAATCTGAGCACTGAACATAAACCCATCATTTCAAAGAGAAAGAACCCAGTGGACAGGACGAATTTCTTAAACTCTAAAACTCCTCAGAAGGAACATGAAATTTACCCAGAAGACAGCTTGTTAGAACTGGAATGGTCAGATTTAAGTGACAGAAAATTTAAAGCAGCCATTCTAAAGGCTCTGAGAAAAATGAAAACCTATTGGCAGAACACCATAACTGAGATAAATAATATAAAAAAGGATATAAATGACATAAAAAGGAACTCTGTGAACAAAAAGAACAATTTAACAAAGAAATTCAAAATATAAGAAAGATTGAGAGAGAAATACGAGCAATAAGTAATATGATGAAAGAAGTGAGAAATGAAATAACTGTCATAGGAAACAAGACCAACTAGATGGAGGAAAGAATTAGTGATATTAAAGATCAGAACATGGAAACAGCTCAGACAAAGGAAGAAAGGGAATATGGAACCAAAAGGATGGAAAGAACTCTGCAAGAAATATCCGACTCCATGAAACAAAACAACATCAGGATAATAGGAATAGAAGAGGGGGCAGAGCAATGTACAGAGAGCATACTCAAACAAATCATAGATGAGAACTTTCCAAACCTTTGGAAAGATCTGGAACCCCAATTTCAAGGAGAAAACAGGTCCCACAGATACCTGGATCATAACAGATTTTCTCCAAGACACATGGTATGAAAGATGTCCAAAATTAAAGACAAAGAGACAATTCTCAAGGCAGCCAGGGAAAAAAGAACTATACCCTTTAGAGGAAAACCCATCAGGCTGGCATGAGATTTCTCAGCAGAAACTCTACAAGGAAGGAGAGAGTGGAATCCAATATTCAAAAATTTAAAAGAGAGAAACTTCCAGCCAAGAATAAATTATCCAGCAAAATTATCTTTCAGATATGAAGGTGGAATAAAGACCTTCTCAGACAAACAGAAGCTGAGGGAATTTACCAGCATGAGGCCAGAATTCCATGAAATACTGAATGAGGCTCTTCAGCCTGAAACAAAACATCAGGACAAATGGAACAAAGTTGGGGCAAAAATAAATAAACAAACAAACAAATAAAAACAAAGAAAGAAATAAGTAATGGCCACAGGAAATCCTCACATATCAATAATCACTCCAAATGTTAATGGACTGAACTCACCAATAAAAAGACACAAAATAGCAGACTGGATTAAAAAACAGAATGCAACCATATGCTGTCTCCAAGAAACACACCTCAGCTATAAGGACAAACACAGACTCAGAGTGAAAGGATGGGATACAATACTCCAAGAAAATGCTAACCAGAGAAACGAAGGAGTGTCCAAACTGATATCTGATGAAATAAACTTCAACTTAAAAAGATAGTAAAACACAAAGATGATCATTACATAATGATAAAAGGACAATGCCACAACAAGAAGAGTGGATACTAATCAACATATATGCTCCCAACCAGGATGCACCAAAATACACAAAGAAACTGCTAACAGAATTGAAAGGAGAAACTGATGAATACACAATCAGAGTGGGAGACATAAACACCCCTCTAACAGCCATGGACAGATCATCCAAACGGAATACAAATAAGGAAATAACAGCTCTAAATGACGTATTACAGAAATGGAACATCATTGATATTTAGAAGACACTTCATCCAGCAAAAAGAGACTACACTTTCTTTTCTAGTACGCATGGAACAATCTCAAGAATAGACCACATGCTGGGAAAAAAAAGTAGCCTCAGCAAATTCAAGAAGATCGAAATCACACCAAGTGTTTTCTTAGACCACAAAGCTTTGAAATTGGAGATCAACTGTAAAAGGAAAGCAGAAAAAACCACATATACATGGAGATTAAACAAGAGCCTATTAAAAAAGCACTGGATAAAAGAACAAATAAAAGATGACATTAAAAATATATAGCAACTAATGACAATGAAAATATGTATCAGAATTATTGGGACACAGAGAAAGCAATAATAAAAGGAAAATTGATATCATTACAGGCCTATCTTAAAAAACAAGAAAAATTACAAGCAAACATCTTAGCATCCCAACTTAAAGAACTAGAAAAAGAAGAGCAGAAAAAACTCAAAGTCAGCAGAGGAAAGAAATAATAAAAATTAAAGCAGGGCTAAACCAATTAGAGAACAGAAGGACAATAGAAAAAATTAATATAACGAAGAGCTGGTTCTTTGAGAAAGTCAACAAAATTGGCAAACCCCTGGTGAGACTAATCAAAGGATGAAAGGAAAGGACAGAAATTTTGAAAATTAGAAATGAAAGGGGAGAAATTACCACTAATACCACAGAAATTCAAAAGATTATAAGAAACTATTATGAAGTACTTTATGCCATGAAATTTAACAATCTAGAAGAAATGGACAAGTTTCTAGAAATTTATAGCCTACCAAGACTGAACCAAGAAGAACTGGATAATCTAAATAGACCAACCAATCAATAGCAACGAGATTGAAATGACTATCCATTATCTCCCTAAAGGCAAAAGCCCTGGACCAGATGGTTTCACCAACAAGTTCTACCAAGCATTCAAAGAAGAATTAACGCTTATCCTCCTCAGATTCTTCCAAAAAATTGAAGAGGAAGCAACACTTCCTAACTCATTCTATGAGGCCAACATTACTCTAATAACAAAGCCAGGCAAAGATGACACAAAAAAAGAAAACTATAGACCAATACCTCTGATGAACACAGATGCAAAAATCCTGAACAAAATATTAGCAAATAGAATACAACAGTTCATCAAAAACATCATACATCATGATCAAGTGGGATTCATCCCGGGAGCACAAGGATGGTTCAACATACGAAAATCAATCAATGTGATACACCACATAAACAAAATCAACGATAAAGATCATATGGTCATTTCAATTGATGCAGAAAAAGCTTTCGACAGGTACAACATCCATTTATGATCAAAACACTAAATAAAATAGGTATAGAAAAAAAGTATCTCAACATAATAAAGGCCGTATATGACAGAACCTCGGCTAACATCGTACTGAATGGGGAAAAGCTGAAACCTATTCCCCTAAAATCAGGAACAAGACAGGGATGCCACCTGTCACCACTGTTATTTAATATAGTATTGGAAATTCTAGCCACAGCAATCAGGCAAGAGAAAGGAATCAAAAATATCCAAATTGGGAAAGAAGAGGTCAAATTGTCACTATGACATGATCTTTAAAAAAAAAAATTCCAAAGATTCCACCAGGAAACTGTTAGAAACAATTAACGAATATAGTAAAGTTGCAGGATACAAAATCAATGTACAAAAATCAACAGCATTACTTTATACAAACAATGAATCCTCAGAAAAAGAAATGAGGGAGTCAATTCCTTTTACTATCACAACAAAAAGAATGAAATACCTGGGAATTAACTTAATAAAGAACGTGACAGACTTATACACAGAAAACTATAAGGTACTTTTGAAACAAATTGGAACACACTTTAAGAGCTGGAAAAATATCCCCAGTTCATGGATAGGAAGACTTAACATTGTTAAAATAGCCATTCTGCCCAAAGCAATCTACAGGTTTAATGCAATACCTGTCAAAATCCCACAATCATACTTTCATGAAATAAATAAAAGAATTATTAGATTTATATGGAACCATAAAATACTGCGAATTTCCAAAACAATACTCCATAAAAAGAATAAGGCTGGTGGCATTACACTTCCTGACTTCAATTTATATTACAAAGCATCAATAGTCAAAACAGCTTGGTACTGGCAAAAGGACAGAAATACAGACCAATGGAATAGAACTGAAAACCCAGAAATAAACACACAAATTTATGGACAAATAATTTTCAATAAAGGAGCAAAAAACACAATGGGGAAAAGCAGTCTGTTTAGTAGGTGGTGCTGGGATAACTGGAAAAACATAGGCAAAAGAATGAACCTGAACTGTAAACTCTCTCCATATACCAAAATTAACTCAAAATGGATTAAAGGCCTTCATATAAGACCTGCAACAATAAACTGTATAGAAGAAGACATTGGTACTAAACTTATAGACCTAAAACTCAAGGAAGACTTCATGAACCTGTCCTCAAAGGCAAGGGAATTAAAAGCAAAAATAAATGGGACTATATCAAACTAAAAAGCTTCTGCACAGCAAAAGAATCGATCAACAAGGCAAAGAGACAACCAACTGAACAGGAGAAAATATTTGCAAATAATGCATCAGATAAGGGTCTAATATCTAAAATATATAAAGAAATAATAAGACTTAACAACAAAAAAATAAACAACCCATTTGAAAAATGGGCAGAAGAACTAAACAGACACTTCTCCCATGAAGAAATACAAATGGCCAGCAGACATATGAGAAAATGCTCATCCTCATTAGCTATCATGGAAATGCAAATCAAAACCACAATGAGATTCCACCTCACACATGTGAGAATGGCTGTTATCAACAAGACAAGGAATAACAAGTGCTGGAAAGGATGTGGAGAAAAAGGAACACTGGTACGCTGCTGGTGGGAGTGCAAACTGGTACAACCACTGTGGAAGGCAGTGTGGAGGTTCCTCAGAAAATTGGGCATGGAGCTACCATTTGACCCAGCAATTCCCCTTCTGGGGATCTACCCAAAAGACTTGAAAACATTTGTCTGCAAAGACTCATGTACCCCAATGTTCATTGCATCGGTGTTCATAGTGGCCAAAACATGGAAACAACCAAAGGTCCCTGTGACAGGTGACTGGATAAATAAGCTGTGGTACATATACACAATGAAATATTACTCATGTATAAGAAAAGATGAAATATTGCCATTTGCAACAAAATGGATGGACCTGGAGATCATCATGCTTAGTGGAATAAGCCAGACAGGAAAAACAAAGAACTGTATGACTTCACTCATATGCGGAATATAAAACTGAAAGCAAGAAAAAAAAAGAAATAAAGAAACATATAACCCATGGGCACAATCAATAGTTTAATGTTTATTTGGGGATGAGTGGGTTAGGGAGGGGAGAAAGGGGAGGGGGTGGGAGAGGAGGGAGTGGAAGCTAAATATAAGGTGATGGAAAGAGAAGTCACATTAGGTGGTGAACTTATACATCACGTTGACAATGCACTGTAGAATTGTATGCCTGAAACCTGTGTGATCCTTGCTAAGAGATGTCACCCCAATAAATCTAACAATAAAAATGAATTTTAAAAAAAATACAGAAAAGGACTCACAGAGACACATGAAAGAAGGCATCTGAAGGCAAAGGCAGAGATGGGAGTGATACTTCCACAAGCCAATAATCTCCCAGAGCCACCAGAATCTGGAAGAGGCAAGGAAGGATTCTTCAAGAAAAAAATGGATCTACCAAAACTTTGGTCACAATACCAACATCTCATATGTGTAACTACTGGCTACCTTAAAGATCAATGCAAATGTAGGACATGTCCATCACTGCCGAATATTCTAAGGATAACTTATTATGATCTTTTTTTTTAAATTCATTTTTATTGTTAGACTTATTGGGGTGACATCTGTTAGCAAGGATTACATAGGTTTCAGGCATACAATTCTACAGTGCATTGTCAACTTGATGTATAATAAGTTCACCACCTAATGTGACTTCTCTTATTATAGTTAATACTACACTACTTTACACAAAATATTGGAATTTTGTGAGAAGATAGTTTCTTTATACACCCCATCCTTTGTAACATCTTTGTATTTTTATGTATATTGCAGACTCATGATCTATTTTCAGATCCATTACCATTTTTAACATTAGAAATTGCTTACTTGTAAGATATGTTAACTTGTGAATTAATAACCATTCTAGATTAAAGAGAAATATTTCATTTTAATAGTGGCATATAAATATTAAATATTTTAATTTATTCTAGCTATCTAATTTTTCTATCATTTGTATGCAATTACAAGGGTTTAAAAAAATTGAAATGTGAGCAAAATGGATGGGCTATTTTTTCCTAGGAATCTTTAATAAGATACTAAGAAGTTTTTCATTTTATTGTATAGTGTACTAATAGAAAATATTATCTTCTATTTTTTCTTATTAAACTCTTAAATATGAATGAATTCTCATTGAGATACATTTTATTCTAATCTATGTACTTAATTTTAAAAATCTGTACTACATTTGTTTCTATTTTCAGCCAGTTTTAATATATAAACAAAATGTCATCCATCATATGATAGTAGTTGATAAAGGTTAGCAAATAAATTATAAGAGAAAAGAGATTGGTATGTATCTTTCAGGTCTCAGTTCAAATGTCCCTTTCTTTGAAATGCCTTGTCTGTATTGTATATACATCACTCTTTTCACAATTTAAATTTAGCCTGCCTTTATTACTTCTCAGAGAAAGTAATTTTAAATTCTTTCTTTTAATGACACTTTTATCATTTGCAATACATAATAAATATATTGATTTGCATTTATATAGTTGAACGTATTTCTACCTCACTAGTGTATAAACTCCAAAGGGGCCCATGTCTTTTGTCTCACTCAATACCAACCAGAATGCCTAGGACATTGTAGGTGCTTGATAAATATTAGGTAAATAAATGGATAATAGAGGATGGGTGAATGGCTGAACAGTGAAAATGACAGTGAAACTTAGGAACTTCTTATGTTCTCTCATATTAGATTATCCATAGTCCTTCTGTCTCCTACTAATCAAAAATCTAAAAGTATGGCATAATTTTGGCAAAAATTTAGAAACAGTGTTACATCCAAAACATTACATGGTATAGTAATTTGTCATTAACAGAGCCCTAAAATAAATGTAAATTATGGATCTCCAATTTATTTAAAATTTTAATCAAAGGTAATGTTTACATCAAGTGACAACTATTTTTCATTAAACAGCCCTGTCTCCTGTATTAATGAAACTATATTAGATATTTTAATCTATGTTATAATAACATTCCATGTCATTTTGCTCAAATATGTTGTAGCAGACTTCTTAAATGCTATTGAAATTTTCATTCATTGCAAAAGCTCTATAAGATGATGGACATGAATTGGGAGATCGCCAATAAAGTGATGCTTTCTGGTATGTTTGTGTCCATAAGAAACTGAGAGAGAGACCACTGATCTTACTCCACCTCTTCTCCTCTCTGCATTGTTCATATTTGAAGTAAAGAACAGGCTACAGAATGCAAGTTCACATTCTCATTTTAGCAAATACAAATAGAATATGACAATTACACATGCTCATTTTTTATTTTTTAATTAAATGTTGTAGTTGTTGAAAATGATATTCTGCATAGGGTGCGGGATGCTGGGTGAGGAGATACAGGGCTCTTTGTCAGTCATAAATCTTAAGCAGAATGATTTTGATCCTGACAATATTTACTTCTGTGATTTTACAGGGAAAACACTACTGGGCGATTTTCCTCTTTTCCACACTTTGCAGTTTTGGCCAGTTGCTCACTTTTTATTAAATGAGCTTCTCTGAGACAATTTCCTCCCACTTGATTCATTTTCACAGTATGTAATCCACAGAGATGGCTAACACATACATCTCATTTCCTCCTGCAACAGTAATAGTCATGCTGCACTTTAAGAATGCAAATGAAAAAATATTTATAGGGCCTTTTAGCTTAACCACAAAGCTTTTTATTCTAATCACAGAATAATAGCAGAGTTGTCAGTAGTTGTGGCTTTTTCCCTTTTGAAAAATAACTTTAACAATGGAATATAAGGCACTCTGTTTTTTTGAGTAAGTTCAACCCTGGTGTTCTCAGAAAGTTTGCTCCTCTTTCAGAAGCAGAACAGTAAGGCCATCTTCTCAGAACAGTTTTCTGTGCTAGCTGCATGCAAGAAACTGGGTACAAAATTGCTAGCATTTTAAAGTAATGAACTATATGGTTGTATAGCATTTTCTTAGAGCTTCAGCTGTAGTGAGCAACACAAACCTTCTAGGAGTTAACAACTGAAAAACATTTTCCATGAACCCTACTGTGGAATAAAAAAAAACCATCATGAATTCCTGGGGCTACTTGTTGCCTTTCAAGGCAAAAAATGTTAAGATATGGGCTTTTGACCCAAATTTTGTGAAATGTAAGGATGAAGAATTGTCCAGTTCTATAGTCTGCAGTATGTAGGGAAAAGATCTATTCCATGACTTAAGATTCCTGATTATAAATGAATGTGACTGCTATTTCAAATCTAGAGAACAGTTAGGTCTTCAATTTGAAAGGGCTCATCCACTGCAAGAATAAATAATTAAAAGAACATGAACATAGATTCTGTATCCTGGTAAAATATATGAATGCTAAGATAAAAGGGGAGAAACAAAATAGAAAAAAAAATAAACAAACAAGCACATGGCCTGAAAAAAGCAGCAGACCAGATCAGAAGCAGAGTTCTCATGCACAGTGCTAACTTCAAGAATATGATGAGCAATGTTTCCAGAGGTCTGAAAATATAGAATAATAATATAATCTCAGAATTTCATACCTGGTTAAACCATTGTTTAAGTGTGAGGGAAAAACAGATTTTCAGATATGTAGTTGCTCAAAATATATTCCCGCCCATATATTTTTCTGAAAAGAAATTAATTAGAAATTATTCTGGCCAAAATTTTAAAAATGCATGAAATTAATTTTAACTCAAAAAAGGAGAGGCTTGAGGTCTCAAGAAATGAGAGAGTAAAATTACAAATGTCCAGACTTGTGGTGATGTAATGTTGTTTTAAGTGTAACAGAAGTGTTTTTTAAAAAATAAAAGAATATGTGAAACAGAAGGTGCTTGAGATGTATAAAAATTAATAAATCTATAATTATGTGCAAGAGAACTGGGAAATAATATCTAAAGAGTGGAGTGGTGAGCTCCAAAGACCCAACGTTTTTTAACACATGTTGAAAAGACCCTCATTTAAAAGACCTTATCTCACAGTCCAATATGCTTGTATATTAACACCAGAACTGAAATGATAATGAATCCAATGGCACAAATTTTAGAGGGAAAGTGTATCTTCCACCCAATGATGTCAATAGTAAAACTGTTATATCAGATGGACATTATTTATCAGCTTTTGTGTAGATTTGAATTAAACACAGAAAGGTTCTTGGTTTTGTAAGGATTTAGAATAGATTTAACTAGAAATCTCTGAATCAGAAGCCTGATTTACAGATCATTAATATCCTCAAATTCTTTCTTCTAACTGTCACTGTATTTAATAGCCATTTGTCTCGCTTACTGCCCCATTCACTTATTGATTCTGGCAATGTGCATTGGGAATAGAGAACTTATAGGTTCAGGAAGGCCACACTTGCTTCAGGGCCCTTTTTCACTCCATACTCTCAAGTCTTAGGCTAGTCCATCTTCCAAGACAGTATGTTCTCCAGGAGACCTGCCCAGCATCCTCCTGTCAGAATAAATGTTTAATTCCCTTGTTTCCATGTTAAATTCTATTCACACCTCTCATGTGCATGGCTTCATGGGTGCCTTCGTGTGCTCTGACTCCTCCGTGAGTCCGTCCTGACGACCTGAGCTTTGTTTCCTGCAAAGAAATAAGACCTGTGTATCCCACTCAGTGCTAAAAGCAGAAGAGTCTGGGATCTACCATGACAATGAGGACTTCATGGCAAAAGTGATATGATCCTATTTTAACTTTCAGAAGGACCATTCTTTCAGGCATGAGGTAAAATCCAGAGGTTATAGGAGTATAATAGAGAAACTATGGAAATTCCAGTTACATGACACCAAATCCAGATTTAGAACTAGAACAGTGTAGAAGCAATGGGGAAGTGGTCAGATGACTGCATGTGGAGGATGAACCATGGGGAGGAATTCTCAGATAACTCTCAATCCACAGCATGAGCTCTGTAGATGTTGGCTTCATTTGCCATAACAAAATTCCACAGACTGAGTGACTAACACAGATGACATTTATTTTCTCACAGTTCTGGAGGCTGTAAGTCTAAGTTTGAGGTCTAGCAGAATTGTTTTCTGGTGAGGCCTCTCTCCTGGACACACATCAGTCCAAAACTCATATAAGAGTGTATAAGCATTCTTATCCAGGTCTTCTCCAAAAGCAAAGTGTGGTCATGTCGCGGGTTGAATGGTGGCCCCATAAAGATATGTGTGTGTTCAAATCTGTGGAACCTGTGAATGTAAACTTATTTGGAAAAGGGGTCTTTGTAGATGGAATTAAGTGAAAAATATTGAGATGATGTCACCATGGATTATCTCAGTGGGCCTAAGACCAATGTTCTTATGAGACAGGAGATAAGGCACAGACGAGAGGCCACGTGCAGGTAGAGGCAAGGGTTGGAGGGATGGGCCACAGTCAAGGAAGCCAGAAACTGCCAGAAACTGGCCAGAGTGGTCCCTCCCCAGAGGCTCCAGCAGGAACCGCCCCTGCCTTCTTTTCGCACTTACTGTACTGCCCAAGCTCCAGGTGTGGGGTGCACCAAATGCTGGCCTCACACAGCAGGAGTTTCAAGGTGCACCAGAGTCAAGGACACAAAACAGCAAAACCACTGGCCACTCAGTCTCACCAAGGGATGAAGCTAAGGAAATATGGGAAATCAAAAGTATTGACATGCATTAAGTATGTCAGTTGTTAGATTGCCAACAGTAGTAACAGTTGAATATCCACCTATCTGCCTCCCCAAGGACAGAAGAAAGAAAGGTGGGACTCAGTGAAAGCAAAAAACAAAACCCAAGCTCCACAATTACCTTACAATGCATGAAGTGAAACTTGAGAAGAGAAACATAGGGGCCGCAATTATGAGGCTAAAGTGGTCTTAACTAAGAGTTTTTAATAATGGGAAGAGACAAGACAGTTTTTAATATGACCACACTGGGACTGTAGAATGACTCCTGTCCCCTCCCTGCTTCTGGAAAGCTCTGGGACAAAGTGAGATGGGCAGACCTAAGTGAGATGGCTAATGAGGGTTCTCAGGAAAGCTAAACTACAGGAGCATCTTTCTTTAGGCTGTTTCTCAATTGACGTTTTCAAAAGGCATAAATCAAGTTAGTGAATCAGTGATGACTTGGATTGTTTCCAGAAGCTTTAAGATATTCAAGGCTTTCCTGGGTTTGGTCAGGAAAAATTAAATGTTAGACGAGAAAGCAAGAACACACTACATTGTTTTAAATCCCATGCTTAACTCCAAGAACTGGAAAATGCAGAAAATAAGGCTGCCCCTAGATTAAATTGGAAGATTGCCAAGCGCAGGTCCTAAGTAGTAAAACAGTTACCTGAGAGCTAAATCCTCAGAGAAACAATCTGGAATGTCAGCCCTGGACAGACAGAAAAATTAAAACCGAGATAACCACAGAGCAATGCCCATTCAACTGTGCCCTGATGCTACTAGCTTCATGATTCCACAAACCCAAGGAAGGAAAACACTAGCTAACAGGCCAAGCATTGGAGGTTCTGCCCACAGCAGGCCTCTGTGATCTTCCACCCACTAGTGTGGGCTCCCCTCCACAAGACTGGACTGCTCTGACTCAGGCCTTTGTTTGAACTAGCAGAGAAATAGACCCCTGGTTCCCAGGGGCCACAGAAATGGAAGATCACAGCTCAGAATGCCACCTTGTTATCACTGGGAAGACCAGCAGGAGAGGAAGGAAGTGGAGAAACAGCACAGACAGACACACAGACACACACACCCCATCTCATAGTCTGAGCCCCAGATCAAGGGCTGCCTTTGGCGAGCACTGTCCTTACACTGTTTACATGAGCACAGATTTGTCTACTTTCACTGGATGAGCAGTTACCTCCTGGGTCTCTGGTTCTCCAAGAGCCTACTTCTCCTGAGGTATTGATGAGGTAAAGCATCTGGGCCTCCAGAACCAAGGACAGAAACCACCTGAGACTGACCCTATACTTCCAACTTTCAACTTTTTTTATCCCATCAATTGCTTCTAGAATAGAATTTCCACATGATCACACTGCCTCCATGGTTCCGCCTAGCCCATGAGACAAAGCACATGCAGTCCTCTTGCAATGCAGTTACAGCTTGTTCCCCGATTCTGTCTTGGCCCTGGAAATGCTTCTGTACTTTATGGAAAGAAAGCAATAAATAACACTGACAGAAAGAATCCAAAAGTATCCTGCACTTACTTGATTACATAATCAGGAATTTCACAAAAGAACAAGAGAAACAGAATTGTAACAGTGACGTGTACAAATCAAAGGTAGAAAACCAATGTTTAAAAAAAAGCATGCATTGGCTGCATAATAAATAACACACTGTGACCTGAACACATTTCCTGATAACTTTTTCATGTACCATTTACACAGTAAAATTTACACAGGCTACTCAAACCATTCAAAATGGCTCTTATCATCAAAATCTAAAAATGTAAGACTAAGTCCATTGTTTAAACATGTCTATAAACAAATGTAAAAAGATAAGTTACATAAAAATTAAGGCCTTTATCAGTGTCTCCGCACATTATATTCAGGATCCAGTGCAGTCTCCTGTATGCATGACCATCTTTGCAGTGTGTATGCAGTGCTCCATGATTGGGACCCCCTAAGAGTGGCTGTGCAGGAGCCCTGCCACCAGGGCAGGCTGAGGTCGGCCCCCAGCTCTCCTACCCCAGTCTTTCTCTTCTGGCTGAGACTTGTCCCCAGTTCTTGACTTCTGCCAGGCACTGAAGACAAGCTATCCAAATCCACATAGAGGAGGCTAGAAGTTGTTAACTGGTACCAAGATATTGTCAGTGTTCTAATAATTCATTCAGTCCAAATGTTATTAGAAGCTGATGTCTCGCACCAGATATTTTAATCAGAATAAAGCATTTCTTGCTAGAAGTACATTTGGGTTAGTCATTGAAACACAACAATTGCTTGAATCTAGGTCCACTTATTTCAAAATGGTTGTTGTGGAGCTAAGTTATGCTAACAAATAATGATGCACTGCACCATGATGATTTTACAAATGCAGTAAAACCCTTTTCTCTGTAATGGCCTATTATTCAAAAATTAAATAATAATTAAAATAAATAAGTAATTTATAAATGGCTTTATTTGTTTATAGGATGCTTACATACAAGCATTACAGTACATTCATTAACACAGTAAAATTAAATATAAGAATATAAATTTCCAAGGACATTTATACCGTAGGTATACATGCAAAAGTAACTATACAAGATAAAGGCATAAGTTTATATAAATATAAGAAACATTAAATTATACAACATTCTATAGTATTTATGAACTTTTATCTAATTAAAAACTCTAAATATCTCAGGTTACACATAACAATGATTAACAAATTAAAGTTTTTGTTGGATTCTAATATGTCATCCTTGTTGGATTCAAAATGCTGCAGAATCACCTGTAGAAGTCATGTGGGTCAGCTGGAAAATAAGAAAAGACACCAGATCAGTGTTGAGCCCATGCCCAGCTCCTGCCTGTCCTCTGTGGGGTCCCATGCTTCCTCAATCCCTCATATGCTTTAGCTGCTTTGAAAATTTAGGTAAAACCTATGTAATCCTTGCTAACAGATGTCACCCCAATAAGTCTAACAATAAAAATGAATTAAAAAAAGAGAAAATTTAGGTAAAACATCAAGGACTGCATGCTAATGACAGGATTTCTTGACTGACTTCATTTTGGAATCCATCTAAAAGTTATCAACTAAAAAGAAAGATGATAAAATGGATCAAATATTCAGACTGAGAGCTGAAAACAGAACAAAGCAGAAGAGGGCCCATCCCCCAGAGCCCTCAGGGCAGTGAGGTAGGATGGGCTCCCCCTGAGCCCCTCACCACCACCTCTAAGGCAAGTCTGGATCCTTTGGGAACTGATCCCTGGATGGCAATGCAGTTCTGTTTTTAAAAACCAATGTCTAAGTTGAAAGGCTTATAGTGTCACATAATGGTACAGCCTCATGACACTCAGTACACGGGGCTAGTCTCATGCAAAAATGTGCATTTATAACAAAGCCAGGCAGCACTGGCAGACTTGGGAATTACTCCAGGGCCCATACCAATGCCAAAGCAGAAGTGACTGTGTGCCCAATGCTCCTAACCCCTGGTGACAGTCACCTAAGGGCTGAGCTTGCTCTCTTTTGCCATGTTTTGCTTTCCTGACACCCCATCTCCCAAAAGACAAAACAGACACTTAAAATGAGTCAGTAGTTTTATGTTTAAGGACAAAGTGAAATTCCATTTTTTCTCCTTCAAAATTGAGGACATGCTAACCTGTTTGTAATGAACAGTTAGCATAAAGAACATGAAAATCTTGTTAATGGTTCAGAAAGGCTTCTGTGTCTGTATTTTTTAATCCCCTGAATTAATTAATATGGGCTCTCCTGGCCCAAAACTGTATGGCTGTGGTCATCGCGGCTGTGCCCTTGCACACCCTCAGGGACTGCATGCTCTCTACTCACCCCAGGAGACTTCAGCAGGAGTCAGTCTGGACTGGAGCAGAATACAACTGCTGCAATTCTGACACATTGCCTGTTTTGACAACCAGAAAAAGTGTGCAGACACAGCATGCAGTTAGTCTTAAAGGTCACATGAGGGCACAGACACACATTTTCACACCTACAACAGCACCTACTGAGGGTTCCAAGGTAATCTTCTAGCGTGGGAGTGGAAGAGTCACAAACAGAATCTAAGTGGCACCAAGTGGGGTGGCACCAAGTATCTCTTCATCTCCCAGCAGCCCTGGAAGTCACTGGAAGGTACTTCTAAAATAACAATTACACACCTGATAATAAAAAGCAATTTCATAATGTACAATTATGTATGTGACAATGACTTAGCATGATAAACTGTCTGGATTAATAGAGCAACTGGACTTTCAGCCCAAAAAACTGTCCCTGTAATAAGGGCCTCATGTGAGAACCCAGCAGTAACAGGAGCCAGTGCCAGCCCTCTGCAGAGGCAAAGTCATCTGGCCTGATGGAGGGAGGGAGACCTCACAGGCAGTTTGAGAGACCCCAGTGGCATGGTCTCGGGAGAGGTTATAGGACAACAACTTCTATAAGGAAACAGAAGCCCGGTCTCAGTTTCTGTTGGAAGTAATATGCACCACTGACTATTTTCAGTAAGAAACACACTGCAGCCCAATAGATATGCCCCAATTCCTCCTGGTGAATTGGATGGAGAAACTTAATAAGTCCATAGCAGATGACTGTTGTTTCCAAGTTCACAGCTTTAGTTTTACAACAGGAACACTTACCAGCATTCTGCCATTGTTCCAGACAGGATGTTAGGATGGATAGTACTACTGGTGAGATGGAGAAGCTTTAAGAATCGTTCTGATACTAAGAGCCCAGGAGAACTGTGGCAGTTCACGTTACACTCCCCTAATTCAAAAAGCCATGAAAACAATCCATTTTATCAGGTTTATGCCTTAGTTATCATACAGGGTAAGAAGTTACCTTCAATATAATATATTCCCAAGCCTTTTTCTAGGATTAGTGTTCATTTATCTAAACTGTAATCTCAAAACACCTGTTAAGATATCACAGAAAATTCAGATTTTATTATAGAAAAAAGGAAATGAAGATAAAAGAAAAATAAGAGCACTCAAAATACTTAAGAAATCAAAGATAAAATTACAGTTAATATACATAAAAATTATATGCATACTCTTTAAAAGAAAAATGCTACTTTTTAAAAAGTTACCAACTTTTTCTCCCACTAAGCACATTGTTAAATTTTTAATAAAAATGCTGCCTTGTGATCCATTCTCATAAAGTACCCAGCTTTGCAGAGGCTTTATACAAATATTTTTACATTTTTATACAAGAAAGTGAGAGCCAAACTTATAAACCTATGTATGGGAAGGGCTATCTCACTTTACTGTAGTGTACAAACTACACTGAAGTGAGAATGGAAGTTACAGGGAAGATGACAATGACCCATAACAGCTAACTGGGGCACAGGACTCAAGACAAGCAGGGCAGTATCTAAGGAAGATCTACTTTAACCATCTCAAACAGTCAGTTAGAAAAATGGTTATGATGACCAAGTTACCTATGGAAAAACTGAGGCATCAAACTCCAGGTTGTGTACCTCTTCAGTGGTGAGCCAGAGCCAGTCTACCATTGAGTGAGGAGGGCCAGAGCTGAGAGGTGTGCCAGGAAATGATGGCCGACTCATAACCGGCCATGGTCTTCAAGTTCAGCTGTTGTCGAGAGAGAACCACTAGCTTGATCTCAAACAGCGGCTATACAGCTGCTACATTGGACAGGAACAGCTGGCCTCCAGTGAGGGCTCCCAGCATTGCCCTCTTGCTTCTCTCCATCCTTCTAAAACACAGAGTGACACAGACACATCACAGCAGGGGCAGAGGGAAGAAAGAAAACGCAGCACACAGAGGTGGAAATTTTGTCATTTAAAATGGGCTCAGTCATTATTCCAGTGTAGAGAGAGGTCCTAGGAGTAAGTAACATAATGTGAAAGCTACTACACTGCCTGATGGAAGCTTTCTGTGCTGCCTGGCACACACACACGTCTGTGCAAGGGTGGACATCAACCCAGTGCTCTGAAACACACAATACTTACTTGGAAGAATAAATACTTAATCAGATGAGAACTCTGATAAAAGCTCCATTACTTTCATAAACAGACATCAAGGTTAATTTTCAAACATCTAAACCTAGGCATGCAGCAGTACTCAGATGCCTCATCAGGCATTAAATTTCCCATTCTAGATCAGAATCAAATTGCCAGCCGCAAAGCTGCTCATGCTGCCCATAGGTGGCTGGGCTGGTGCTGGGTGTCACATACCATCCAACTGCGTCTGATATGCTTGCACAGAGGGTGAAGACAGAGACAAGATGATCAGTAAGTTTGTGGGGAGAGTCCCTACTGACCTGGCAGCTAAGCCATGAGTGTCCTTTGGTCTCTATTTTTTCTTCCAAGAAAATGCTCTCCTAAAGCTTTTGTCAGTATGCTGGTAAATTAAGGACAGAAAACGAAATTGATTTTAAAATCAAGGACAAAAATATAAATTTACCTGTCTTTTAAAATAACTTCTGAACTTTCTACTGCATTATTGTTCACATATCTGTAGCCCTGTTCTGGATAACCCTGTGATTTACTGACCAAACTAGGAAATTCTGAGAGTGACAGGAGGCATGGGAACACCTACATAGGGAACGTAACTGGGCAAAACTTAGTATTGTCCTGGGCCACCTGGGTGTATGTCCCTGCCATCACCAAGTTTCACTTCTTATCATACAAAAATCGCCTTCCTGCTATGTAATACATTGTTCATAGATATTAAAGATTGTTTTCAGGATGTGAATATTTCTCTCATACTGGCTAAAGCGAGCAAGTGCTTCTTTAGGATATCCTTCCATTCTTGACAAACTTAACTTTTCTTAAGATTCAATGGAGAGAAGAGGAAATGACAGCATGGGAATAAATGAGTCATATAAGAAGAAATGCCCACTTTGTGTTTTTCAAAATATTAAGTTGGCCTAAAGTCATTGTGTTTTATGCTCATAGCTGGGTGTAGGTGTCTTTATAGTTAACTAACTTCATTCTAACCTGCAAATTCATTATGTTACTTGATAGCTGACAGTTAAAGCTTGTTTTAGAAAAAGGAAGTGTATGATTTTGTTAACAATTTTTTGCTTGGAGTCAATTTCAAAATAGGAAATAGCCTAAAACCCAAAACGTGGTACAAGCTCATGAAATGTTAAGTGAGACATATTGTGAAGATGTTTTAAAACTATGGCAGTGTCATAAGTAATTTTTAAAATTTGGTTTAGAGATTTTGATGTCAATGATGCACCAGGCTCAGGAAGGACAATCAAAGTTGATGATGAGAAAATAAAGTCATTGTTTGGATATGGATCAGTGTTTGAGGACAGAAGAGAATGCTGAGAATCTTCACATATCAAATTAAAGCACTGGAAATCAAGGAAAATAACTGAGATACATTAGTAAGTTTGGTATTTGGATACCACATGAACTCAAAAAAATTCACCTCGCTACACCCATTAACATCTGCAATTCAGTCTGGAAATGTGAAGAAATCAATCCATTTCTGAAACGTATAATAACAGATGTTGAAAAATGGATTATTTACAACAATATAGAATGAAAATATCATGAAACAAATGTGAGGAATCTGCTCAAAGCACTTCTAAAGAAGATATTCATCAAAGAAAGATTATCCTGTCAATTTGGTGAGATTTCAAAGGTATTTGTGTATTTTCAGCTGTCTCCCAGAAACCAAATGATTATTTCAAATGCGTTCTGTCATCAATTGGATAAATTAGGTGATGCCATCACACAGAAGTATTCAGAATGG
>PVJL010015636.1:0-23595 GCA_004026885.1 Lyroderma lyra | reverse complement strand
ATGTGTGTGCCCATGTGTGTGTGTGTGACTGCATGTGTGTGTCCATGTGTGCATGTGTGACTGCATGTGTGTGCCTGTGTGCCCGTGTGTGTGACTGCATGTGTGTGTCCATGTGTGTGTGTGACTGCATGTGTGTGCCCATGTGTGTGAGACTGCACGTATATATCCGTGTGTGCCTCTGTGTGTGTGTGTGTGTGTGTGTGTGTGTGTGTGTGTGTGTGAGTTTAGATGAAAGGCATTCTGAGATTTCTCCAGGGAATTTTCATCAAAAATGAAATTACTGGTTTGCTATTGTAGCATGGTTCTATCAGATATAACTGTTGAGAGACCGTGGGAAACCGGACCTCCCTCTTACTATCTTTGCAACTTCATGTGAGTCTATAATTAGTTAAAAAAAAAGTTAAAAATAAATATATCAGTGAGAACTTTTTAAGCATGCTCATGTTCAACGACAAGCATCAATGGAAGAAAAGCAATTGTTCTCAAAAGAAGAAAACTGGTTTGCAATAATTTTCTGCAGTAAGACCGGCCTGACACAGGCAGAGGCCATCATCCAACATCCGAATTCTGCACTCCAGCAGTAAAACATGTCACAGAGGAGGGCTAAGCATTTCAACTTTTTTTACAATTGACAAATGTAAAAATGATTTGCTTATTCTTTCTTATCTAAAAGAAGTAGTTCTTGATCTAGATGGAAAGTTCCAATGATACCTGACTTTCTTTTTCAGAGTTTGAAGAACTTAGAAAAACTTCACTAGTTGGGTTACTTAGAAAATCTTTTGCTTTGCTCTTCACTTCAGCAAGTCTCACAAAAATCTCCTGAAAGTTACAGAAGTGCTAGTTCACTTATTTTTCAATGTATGTATATTTTTATTTCTTTAGACTTCCTGCAGGACATTTTAGTTATTGATTAGGACCAAGTGTTAACAGTCCTCAATGTCTCTTTTTGAAGTAATAGGTAGCCGAAGTTCTCAGGAAAAACATTTCTTTCTCCTCCTCCCTCTTCCTCTATGATATTATAGGCCATTTTGAAAATATTACAAATTGTGAATTGCTTTTAGTCAACAGCTCAGGTACAACAGAACATTCATGGGAATAAGACAGCACCTCCCTGTCAGTGGGGCTGTGAGGATTAAATGAGATATGCCTTGGCAAGTGCTTAGCACAGTGCTTGGTATAATATTTAGTGAGTTCTCAATAAACATTACTCATATTAAGAGCTGAGGATCATTGCTGGGTTGACTAAAAGCAATTCACAATTTGCAATATTTTCAAAATGACATATAATATCATAGAGGAAGAGGGAAGAAGAGAAAGAAATGTTTCTCCTGAGAACTTCTGCTACCTGTAACTGAAGTCTAAAGAAATGAAAATATGCATACATTTAATAATAAGTGAACTAGCACTTCTGTAACTTTGAAGACATTTTGGTGAGACATGTTGAAGTGAAGAGCAAAGCCATTCCCACACCGCCATTGTACTCTGTACTTCCTTCTGTACATGGTATGTCCTCCTCCTAGGTGATTGCTTAAATTTGAAAAAATTATTGCATTATTTTCCCCCTGGTCTCCTGTGAGTCTCCCTGGCTTCGTAGGAGCCCACAGAGGGCACTGAAGGACCACAGCAGGGTTAGTGGAGGTGCTGCCACACCGTGTCAGCAGGACTCTGAACCTGTGTGTGCATCCCTCATGGTGAAAGGGAGCAGATGTGCCCTGGTTGAGAGTCAGCTAGCAATGCGGGGAGCTTGTAGCTGAATTCCAAACTGACCAAGAGAAGCAAAGCACAGAGTAAGTTTGTACACTTGACCTTGTTGTTACTGTATTAAATTGAAAGACCAGATTCATCAGGATTTCATACTACCACCTCCTGCTAACATAGTTGGAAAATATTAGCTTTTCTCAATCTTAATGCATTGGTTCTCAAAATTGAAAACGAATATGCTCGAAAATGTTAGCTCTGTGGTCAGTAGAGAGGTGGGTGGGGTGGGCACACTAATATTTAAGATCCTTGGGCCCAGCCCCCTGCTGGAGGGCTGCCCCTCTCACCCTCCAGCCCCTGCAGCGCGTCTCAGAATTCGCCCCTTCCTGTCTCTGACGTTCCTGAGCTCTGGCTCAGCAAGCCCACCCGAATCCGCTCTGCCCTAGCCTCGCTTCCTGTTGCTGCCTCCGCTTCGAGCTAGGACCCCGCCAGTGGCCTTCTGATCAACCCAGTCACCCGCAAGTCCTCAACATCCGCTATAGCATTTCGGTCCTCTCAATCATCGATTGCACGCAGTGCTCACCCTGACCAAAGGGACCTCACCCGACAGGCCGGGCTCCCTGCTCCATGCCTGAAAGAATGCCGAACAAGAAGAGGTCTACGTTAGAGGAGCTGTGTTTCCAAATGCTAATTCTGGTACATCCTCCTTCAGATTCTTAAAACCTGTGCTTGAGCCTCCTGAGGACACACTTTTCTGTGATACTTCTAGTGCTCTCTGCAGCTAGTGCTCTAGAAGTTCAGGAGTACTAGAAATATGTGAGTCCTCCTGAAGACAGACTTGCTGATGCCTACAAATCTGTGGAAAAGAAGCACACTTAAATAACCATGGAAGAGAGGAAGGGGAGGCAGGAACCAAACCAGCGCTAAGCAACCTCTCCTTGTGCCCTTTGGACCTTCCCACCATCAGGCTGTTCCCACTCCTGGTGGAGCCATAGCCGACTATGCAAGAGGAAATTATTCCTACGCACAATTAGTCATTCCCATTAGGAGAGGGCAGTGGGATGCCCAAAGTCAGAGCTTCATACTAAGTTTGTAGCCTGCAGGGACCGCAGAAACCACAAAGATTCTTTAATTCACCCTAGTCGCCTTAATTTCAAACCCAGAAGAGTGTACATTGGTTCACATTTATTAAAGCAGTACATCCTGTCTACCAGAAAACAAAAGGAGAGGCTTAAAAATAGGCATAACTACCACAGCTACTCAGTGAAAACTGCTTTTAGTTGTAGATGGAAAGAAAAGCCCAAACCAGGCTTCCGGGGCGGCCTGTGGCTCGGCGCTGGGTGGCCCCGGGGGCCCTTTGAGAACTGGCTGTACCCTACACTGGCAGTCTTCAACTTAGTAACAAATGCGGTTCGAAAAGTTTCCTCAGAAACATTTATTGAAATAATTTTATAATCATCTTAATTTCTGTCTGACATTAATGAATAAATAAACCTTGATTATTTCATAGTATAGTGAAAGGACTGTCAAACAAAACTTGTTTAAACATTTTTTTAATGGGGCGGCCTCGCTGATACTGACGCTCACACTGTTCTCTGGTTGACTTACCCACCCACCCATCCATTCGTTTCCTCAAGGTTTATTGCGTGAATGTGACACAGTCCCTACTCTAGGGGCTTCTGGAGTAAACAATGAGAGAAGGCGTGCCGGGGAAAACGGTGTGGATAAAGAAATGGTGGCACAGAGGGGTTAAGTAAGTTACCCCAGGACACACAGATAATAAGGTGGTATGAGGATTCATACCCAAACAAGGAGGTTCTAGAGTCTACATCCTTAACCTATGTGAATCTGTGCTGCTTCTACTTGACATCGTTCAATGTGCTGTTATATAGTTTCATCTCTGGCTAATTTGCTTCCACACCATCTAAAACATTTCGGAGTTATCTTATGAATCCACAGCCACAGAATTCATCCACTGATTCAGAGCTAGTCACCAAAACTGACCCATTAATTATCTCCCTACAGATGCCGTGATTTTTAAATATGGGATACATCCAAGGTCATGGGAGTCTCTAATTAAGTGGAGAAGTCTAAACAAAGCTGGAGGAGCACATGGGAAATAGTGGATGATTCAAGGCCATTTCGTGACTTAGGTATTGGATCTCAAAAATACAATTAAATGTCATTGTCCGAGGAAGTGAAGCAGAGCAGGACCTCCCTGCTGAGGGCACAGCTTGATCAAATGAAGGACACTGTTAGGGCCCAATATCAGGTCTCATGAGTACATATAAGCCACCTAGGGAAGCCACAGGGACCGACAGAACCCTGTGCTGAAGCACAGGGGCGAGAACATTGATACAGAATATCATGCCGGTTATTAATGAGTGTGTCATGGGAGCCAGGATCTACACTGTGCTGAAGTCAAGATAGATTATGTCCACTATTTCTCCTCCATCCAGCAGCCCTGCCATTCTGTCACAGAAGAAGATTAGATCAGTCTAGACCAGTTCATAACAATGTCAGTGACCTGTTCTTCTAGAGATATATTCAAATTGATTTTTGAATGATTAATTATACAGTCTTTTCAGTCTAGAAATTATTAGCTAATAACTCTTTAAGTTTTCTTTCCCTTACTTTTTTTTTTAAAGAAGCCTTATAGATTAAAGCATCGCCTTCATGGTGGAAGACATCTCACTAGGAATTCTTAAAAATGACAGCTGTTCGGCTTAGGATAACTTTTACCCATTCTCAGAGTTCCTTGATAGGAAGTCAGCGGGGATGGTGGAGAAGATGGACTGCTTATCTAAGTAATCTGCCATCTGTTCTTATCTAACTAACATGGTTTCTGCCCTTCAATCTACAAACTATCATTTCTGTTCAATAGTGTCTTGCTCAGAACCATCAAAACTCTCTATTAAGATCATCATTAAGATCAATGATAGTTATCATGATCAGCAGCCATTTCTTAGGAAAGTCACGATTCCAACTGGTTAATATGAAAACATCAAAGAATGAAATCTTGCATTTAGTTGTATTCTAGGGAACAAATAAAACAGGAGAGCCAGCAGTAAACTTAATAGGAAATGTGGCCTTAAAGGTGACTTGACCTTTTTCTTAGGAAAGTCCAGGCATGCAAGAGAATAATTTTGAAACACAGAAAGCTGTTAGCCCTCATGATGAGTAAGATTGAAGGAGTTTGTCTCTACTGAAGTTATCTGACCAATAATCTATTAAGTTATAACCAGGGCTCCTTTTCCTGTACACCATTGATGTCACAGTGAATAGAATGTCTAATAAAACTGAAAACTAGGCTGGCTACCAGCAAGATTATAAAGACGTTCATTTTTCTTTAACACTAAAATACCACCCATATTTGCAGCTCCTCCACTTTCACGTTTCCCATGTTTACCCCTTTCCCCCACTTTTTCCCTTCCCAAGTGTCTCTGCTCCTGCCCCCTAGAAACGCAGTTTGTTTATTTAATACCCCAGCTCTTAAGGTATGAATGGGAAATGCACAATTTCATCCAGACTTATCTGCAAGTTGTTAGACTTATGCAAAATCTTAAATCAAAGGAATAATCCCAGCTGACCTTTTTCAAAGTTAATATGAGACAGTTCTATTTTAAGTACCTATACATGTCAACTCATTTAATCCTCTCAATAACCCTATGTTGTAGTTGCAATTGATGGCCTTATATTGTGGGTGAGAAGACAGAAGCCCGAGCAAATTGCCCAAATTAGTCACGTATGAGTAGGTAATCTGCAGTTGGCTTCCCCAAATTCCTGTGATCGAAACGCTGTTATATTGCTTTATCTCAAGGAAGTATCTCGGAAAGGGTTTTGTGTTTGCTGCTTTCCTTCCTCTAGTCTTTTAAAAATCTTATCTCACTAATGTCTTTCCACATCTGATTTTATTTCAGAAAGAACTTTGCTACTATCGTTTCTCCAAATATGGTTCTGCTGTTTCAAAAAATATTTCTAATCTTTAGTCTCTGATTTTTACCCTACTTGTGCTAAATGCACACACACAATCATGCTTTATATTTAAAACCCTTGGCTGGGACCACGATTGCTCTAAACCATGGGGAAATGTATAGATCTGTTCAGGACATTGAAATCTTTTTAATGTGATGAAGTATACCATCATCTTCCTTCCCCACTGATGAGCTGGTCAAACAGAGATAGCTGTCATGATTATCCATACATGGTTACTACAGCATAAAAAAAGGAATCAGATTTATAGGTTTAAAATGTCTTGCCTATTTTTCATAGTCATATTTTCATCCTGACAAATGGTGTATGGCATTTATATGAGAATAATAAGGTAAAAATCTCATTTGGTCTCATTCAGCCCACATTTACATTTATGCCTTTCATAAAGGGTCACATAATCCTAATTTGCATCTGTGCTATCTGGTTTCAGCACAGCTCAGATTAGCATTAGCTGGAAGATTTCTTACTAAGACAGAAAACTTTACACTCTATTAGTTATTTACAAATAGAGTTTATGTAGAGAAAAGTAGGATGAATGCTTAGTTCTTTCCTATGATTAAGAGTAAAGAATCGATGTTCTATTTATTTCTCATTGATATATAATTGTGGGTAGGAATTGTTTTTCATTTTGCTTTTATCTCTCTCTTTTTCATCTGAATTCATAGGTTTTTGTATAGTTTTGGTGTTTTAAGCAATTGAATTTATTGTTCTCATTGATGCTTAAACTGTTTCAAGTTTGGCCAATGGGAGGCACTAAATCTATTTTTCACATAACTCATTACTGCTTAAAAGCCTCCTTGCTTTTGGGCATAATAAAAGGTCCCAGGATCGTCTTGTAATTTACCTGCCCACACCGGATGGGAGCAGCTATTCCTCCATGGAGCCCTGGTCTTTTTAGAGGAAAATGGTATTTAGACTCCAAAGCCTAGGTCATTGGAAGGCTCATTACTCCTGAGTGGTCTTTTTTTCCCTAGGTTTCTCAATTGACAAGTTGGGGAAATAAGTATTTTTGAAAAAAGGAAAATATTTTTTCTTTTTTCAAAAATACTTACTGATTTTCTTTTCGAAAATATTTTTTAAAAGTATTTTTGAAAAGAAATTGTTTATCCCTCATGCTAAAATTTTTATTACTAAACACATTAACTTAATTTCCTATCTGCATTATCCTATAGTATATATACTTCAATTAAAATAATGTTAGCCTTAATATCATTAATAATTACACTTCCAAAGAAAATCTAGGCTTTTTTTTTGCATGTTTATGAGTTCTTAAAATATATATCAATAAGGACATACAGACGACTTGTGTGCTTTAAAGTGACTTGGAATGAGTATTTTCTGTGTGGCTATGACATTAACCTGATGTACAATTGTGCTGATTTTTTTCAATTTTTTTTATCAATGTTAAGAAACTTCTTTTGTCTTTTGGATTTAATTTATTTTAACAGGCTAAAGTACATAACAGAGGAATTCTGTTTCTGGCCAACATAGGGAATTAGGGACTGAATTTACCTTCCTCTTGAGACAACCAAAAAATAAACAAAATATATAAAACAATGCTCTCAAGATACTGAATATCAGACATTTAAGGACATTGATCCCTGAGAGACAGAAAACAAATGAGTTGTTGCCCATGCTCTCTGCCTCAAGAGGGGCAATGTGGGCAGGGTGTGACAGGCTCCGTCCCTTAATGAAAGAGCACTATGAACCCAGGAAGTCCCGTAGCTATTTTAGTACGGGATCTGTAAGAGGCGAGAGCTGTGTAGCGAGGGAACCCTGGATATCCACAGAAGAGCCTCCCCTAAGTAGTGCACGGAGTGCTTGCCAGTGTACGCGTGTGGGAGACAGTATGCACGGCTGGGAAAGAGCCATCCGAAGAATCAGAGTCAACAATTCTCAACGAACACTCAAGGCTGCTCCTAGCCAGCTGCCAGAACCTCAGAATGCACAGGGCATGAGAGCACTCCAAAGGACCCTGCCTCAAAAGTTGGGAAAAATCATCCCTAAACTAAATGCTGACCTGACTCTGTCCAATCATCTTAAAAAGCAAGAACCAAAGCATCAAACTCTTTGCAGGTGAATGAACTGCCTCTCAGAACAAGGTTCAAGAACATCTGTAAGAATGCAAAGCTATCAAGTACCCAAAAAGGCAAAAGTCACAGTCTGGCATCCCATCAAAAGTTAACATCAGCATTTCATCTTTTCTGACCTGGATAGATTTTGAAGTTATCATGTAAATAAGTCAGACAAAAGAAGCCAAGAGCCATATGACTTCACTCATATATGGAATACAAAACTAAAAGCAACAAGCAAGACCAAGAAACACTCAGACAACAGTTTAGTGGTTACCAGAGGGTAAGGGGGGAGGTGGGGTGCTAGAAGTAGGTTTATCTATACAATAGGATATTACCCTGCCACAGAGATGAATAAACTATAAATACATGCAACAATGTGAATGAACCTCAAAATAATTATGCATAGTGAAAGAAGGCCAACAGAAAGAATTGCATACTGTGGCATTCCATTTTGTGCAATTCTAGAAAATACAAACTGACCTGTAATGAGGGAAAGCAGAATAGTGGTCACTTGGAGACTGCAGGTGGGTGGGTGATGAAGTAAAGGTCAGAGCAAGGGGGAAACTGGAGGGAAGGGTTACAAAGGGACAGGAGCTATCTGTGTAGATCGATGGCTACATTATCATCTTGATCATGGTGATGGTTCAACAGGTGGATACTTTAGTAAGGACATCAAATTGTTCCTGTATTATATGAGTATGTTAATTATTCCTCCTTGAAGCTATATAAAGCCAGAAAAGGTATAATTAATTATTTTCAGAGAAGTCTCACTTTCATCCAAGTCCCCTCTACCCTATTTCCTGCCTCCTCTCATAGATTGTCATTTGTATCAGTTTTTTGTGTACTATGTTAGTGCTCTTTTGCACAAATATGTGTGTGCATTCCCCCCTTCCATACTGCCCTGCCCCAATATACTCCGGTGTATTTTTCTTTCCTTTATTAGCAATATATCCCTGGAGATTATGCCACATTGGTACATAAAGATTTTCACCATTCATTTTACGTTGGTGTATAGAGATTTTCATCATTCACAGAATTTCTTTGTAGGGTACCAGGGCTTACTGAGTCAGTCCCTTATTGAGGGGACATTTATGTTGTCGTTTTTTTTTTCTTTCATTATTACAAATAATACCACAGTGAATAATCTTATCCATAAATCATTTTGTATTTTGGACAGTTTATCATTGATATAAATTCCTAGAAGAAGGATTGATGATAAAGTTAAGGGGTAAATGTTCTAAATATTAGTATTCCAAAACTTAATGTTCTGGATTTTAACTATTTTGGGGCAACCGCAAAAGAGTGTGCTATAACCATTTGTTACTTTGATGTGGCCCAACGTTGAACGATGCAACCATTTAGGTTTATCTCTCTGGGCAAATAAATCAGTCTAGCCTACTGTCTCGCTGGCATATATCAATACAGTTTCATAATGTATTTTCTGTAGGATCTGGGAATAGGCCTGAAGGGGTCCTGCATCCAGGGCCCTCTAGTGGGTACTTCACCCATAAAATCAAGCTCTAATCAATCTTAGAAATATGCTGGGGTTGTAACCACCTTACTGTACCTACTGAATAGGCCAGCTGTTGGCCAGAATCTCTCAAAGAGTTGCCAGATGACAGCAGGGTTTGAAGATCCTAGAGATAGTGCTTAAGAGTTTAGGATTTGAGGTAGTCTATCTGAATTTGAACCTGACTCCACTACTGTCTAGTTGAATGATCTTGGGCACATTATGTAACTTACATAGAATTTTCTCCTTTATATTATAAAATGGGAATAATTATCATACTCACCACCTAGGATTGTTGTGGGAATTCAATAAAATATACATAAAACACTTAAATGATGCCAGGCACATGGTAAGCATTCACTAAATTCCTGCTGTTATTTCCATGACTATAACCTTAGGACAACTACCCATTGATTATGTATTATATGAATTAAAAGAACGTTTTTCAAGGGTATTTGAAATTTAGGGTTTTTCTAAGCTTTTGAAGAGGCATCTATTATAAATGTAAGAACCGTAATACACACACAGTAAATATAAACACTAAATTATTAAGGATGTACAGTGAGTCTGATATTAGACTCAATTTTCTCCTTTCCTTGGGGGTGACATTGTCCTGCATAAGACATGCCTTTATCTACTTTGTGGCAATTTGAAGACTCTTTACATGGCTTTTGGTAGAAAGAGAAAAATCCTGCTTAGAGTCTTTCCTGAAAACAAATTCTACACTTGTGTGACACAATGGCACTTCCTGTTTAACCCCATTAAACAGCCCTAAGCAGCAGTATCTTGGTGGGTTGCTGCTAAATACTTAATATCCCTGTAGGTAACCCATTATTCTCGAAAGGACTGTCCCCTGGAGACTTGAGAAGATCATGACTGATTTGATCAGAAGTGAATGTGTATGTCTATGTATGTGCATGTAACATTCCAACTAGGGTCAACAGACATTTATAGATGATAGATAAATAGATAAGTAAGTGATAGATAGATAGATAGATAGATAGATAGATAAAAGAGCAACTTCATTAAAAAAGCCCTCTTTTTATTTCCTATTAAATTCTAACTAAGATGGTTATATTGTTTTTACTTAAGCATTCCACTCGGGTGGAGTCAGCAAGAACTCTCTGTAAGATGGAAATTTTAATACATGTGTGGTGCATTTTAATTAGTTCACTTTTAAATACCTGTGAAGTATTTAAATGAAGGCTGAATAGAAGAGTTAAGTGCATGTAGACTGTGAATACTAACACAATGCTCTTTCTACTATATGTTAAGAATCTTAACTCTATTTTAGGTGACTTAGAGCCATCACTTGTTTTGGAAGAAATGAAATCCTGATTTATAGTGGAAGTCAACAAGAAAGTGATCAGTGTTTGGAATGACAGCAGGCGCACAGTAAACACTTGAAAAATGCAAGACACAAGTATAGCTTTTCTAATAGCCATCACCTTGGGGCAACTACCTACTGCATTAGATGAGTTGAAAGACTATTTTTCAGGGGTTTTGAAATTTGGAAGATTGTCTATTTCTAGTAAATTATATTGTATGCAACTTCATAGGATTTACCTAATGAAGTATAATGCAAAGCACATTGGATTGAGTAACAAAAATTCTAGGCTTGGGCTCCAACTCTACCACTAATTGTGTAGGGTTAAGTTGCATGGCGCTTTCTTTCCTCTGAACTCTCACCTAAAAATGATGGGATTAGGAGAAATTATCCCTATAGTTGTTTTCACCTGAAATTCTGATTATTATCTGTAAGTTGGAGTCTGTCTTCATTAGAAGCCAAGACTTTCACATGATTAATTTAAACTTGCATGAGAAAATAGTTTTCCCCGCCTCTTTTCTTTTGTTTTAACTGCAGACCTTACCCTCATTCTCATGAGTGGTCCTAGGAAAATCCTTTGTAATAATACTATTATGTAATCTGCCTTCACAATTCTTCTCCAGTGAGTCTCCATTTATCATGTTGTCTTTCATATACTGCTTAATGGTTCATCTACCTATGGCCAAAGGAGAGCTGCAACTCAGCTGAAATAAACCCAGCTGATCCTCTGCTCCCAAGCTAGAGTCCTGGTGCATTTTGGCATCACCCCAAATAAATGAGTACTTCTTCTCTCCCTATAAGCTACTAAAGACCCATTTTCCTCCAATTCCAACCCCAACTCAGGGAACCATATGGTTCAATATGGTTACCTCAGAAGTATGAGACTTGAATTAATACATTCAACACTGACCATAAAGCGTGCAAAGTGACATAAAATATTCAGAGTGATCTCCATCTTAGGACATGACCTAAAAATGAACCCAGATCAATGAGTTTTCTTCTGGTTTCTTAGCCCCCTTTGCTATTTGGCTTGCACTGTACGGCCAACCAAACACTGTAACCTGCACCTTAAGCCCCATCCTTTTTACCTCCAGCCATAGAATTAGCTCTGAGACCAGCCCCATGGAGAGGGTCCAGTTTGGGGAATGCAGACAGATATATAGAAAATCTGAGCAAAAGGAACATTCTGGTTATTAGAGTGGTATTTCCTGTGGTGGAATAAGAATGATGCTTTTGACTCTATCATAGTCTGAATGACTTACACTCAACACATCTTTATACACTAAGATACTTTTTCAGCACTGAAATGAATTTCCAGGTACTCTGATCTCATGAAAGAACTCACTGTAAATACAGGAATTGGGCCCTCTGGTCCCCCCAAAGGCAGGTTTCTCCATTGTAAATATATAAATGGGAATGTATGTATTTTGTGATTATACTTCAGTGAATTATGAATTTAATTAGTATCTCTCAGTTGACTTGGATCTAAGTAACCCTGGGGCTCTAACAAGCTTAAGTCTTTGGACCTGAAAAGCTGAGGATTAGACTCTGGACCATGGTGAATTCATCAAGACAGTCACATTGGAGGTGTTTTGAAAGTCAATCAGCTCCCCTTTGCAATACTTTTACCTTAACAGAACTCCAAAATATGCAGAGGCAGGTCTGTCATGCTCATTTCATGGTTGTTGTCTTGAGTAATTCGGAGCACTGTTCCAAGCCACTGTTTTCCAGTTGTGTTGAAGACCCTTCTAAATTATTTAGAGGACTAGGGTATCATTATTATTAAAGTAATGAAATAATGCCTCTTTACCAACTCCTTGACAATGCCCTTTATATTAACAAAACATGCAATAAATATTCCATCTTAGTGTAATTAGTATCATGTTTAATAGGTATCTCACTTCATGCTAGGTTCCAGCACTCTTTTTAAAATCAGCAAGCTTAAGAATTTTTACTAATTTAATTGAGAGCAGTCTTAAATTAATTGTATAATTAATCTTGTCAAATTAAGTAACATTTTATACACTACCTTTTTAAAAAAACTTGAGTATTTTAAATTATCATGCTATTAGGCATTAATAAAGAAGTTCTTCTTCTGTATTGTTCTGCTTTATAACACAAAGAAGGTAATTGCAATATAAATTGCAATAGAAAAGCTAATTTCTATAGTACATCAATAATTAGATACACATTATTCCCCATTATATCTTTTTTTAATTCAATGAATGATCTTTTTTTAAAGAAAAATTATCCCCCAAATGCCAGGATTTAACTATTGTATTAATGATCAATTTCAAATCTGGCCCGTGGAACACTTTTAGAAGTGGTCTCCTTAAAGCTGAAATGCACTGGTTATAAACAGCCTTAGTGTCTGCTATCCAAAACGTGAAACTTGAGCAATTGGTTACTCTGATATTTGCAAATATGCAGCATCTCTATTTCTTAGGTGTAAATAAAAAGCTTTGTTTGATCTCTAATAAGTCCTTGGGGATTAGAAAATAGTTTTCTAACATCTGAAACTAGAGGTCCTTCCCCTGGAGACAGGCAGATGTGACCATGAGGACAGGACAGTGCAGGGAAGTGGGGATTCCAAAGTGGTGATGAGTAGTGGCATGGGCAGGCAGGGAGGAATGCTGAATGGCTCACTATCAACTTTTTATGAAAAGATAGAACTTACTTTCAAGGTAAAAAACCCTCACTTCTTCACTTCTGTAAGCACGCACATTTTCATAAATATTTTTTTTGAATTTTAAGTTTCTGAGGAGAGTACCAACGATAACCTCAGTAAGCTATGCTCCCATCATATAGCATATCCCCCAGGCACGGAATCTATGCTAAAATAACCTAGCTCTAAAATTGCAAGTTAAAGCTAGCTTATGCACATTTCCAGGCAGATTTCGATTACATTTTATTTACTGACAGTGCTTAAATATTAGCATTGATCACATGAGTTCAAAGAATTGACACTGAGTAGTCTGTGCCTGGCAAAATCCACAGCTCTTAGTAGGCATTTAAAAATACTTTGGTAAAGTAAGTATAGCTAACTAAATAAACCAAAGAAATGAAAATCCTCTAAAAAAATCTTGCTAATGACCATACTCTGGTTAAGCCTAACGAATGTCTTTTTTTCTACCTTTGTTTGGCAGTGCCTGATATCTGAAAACAGCCAATTTCTCTAAGATTTGAACTAGTATCTGTCAAGTTCCTTCTTTAAGAATAACACTTTGAGGGCACTAGAAAAAGTATGATTTTTCCTCATCTATAGGTTTAATAGATTTTTCTCTGATGTTTTATTCTAAACACATTATGGAGTATCAGGCTTTATTTGTCCATCTCTTACCTATTGTAAGTTAAATTTTGCATAGAGCCTGAAGTTTAAATGGCAGTTTATTCTTTTGCAAATAATTTGCATACCAATGTTGATTTGAGTTTAATTTGTTGAAGACTGTCCTCCATTGAATAACATTTGCACTTTTGTCAAAATCAATTGGCCATATTGCTGTGGGTCTGAATCTGGACTATATATTCTATTGCATTGATCTGTGGGGTCTATCCCTTTGCCAATATTCCACTGTCTTACTTATTAAGCTTTATAATACCTCTTAAACAGTAATCTGATTCCTCCAACTTTGTTCTCCTTTTGCAAAATTGTTTTGGGTATTCTAGTTCCTTCACTTTACACTTAATTTTAGAATTAGCATTTCTATATTATAACAAAAAAAATCTTACTGGGAATTACATCAAATCTGTAGGTAAATTTGGGAAGGATGAACACTTTTAGTATGTTATATCTTTCAATCTATGAAAAAGTTATGTCTCTTCATTTATTTAGGTATTTTCTGATGGCTTTCATAAACATTATGTTCTGAGCATACAGATCCTGTACAAATGATTTTAGATTTATACACCAAAGTCTTTCATTTTGGGGGGAACTAAGGTAAATGCATTTTTAAGATATTTTTTAATTGTTGAATTATAACTCACATACAATATTATATTAGTTTTAAATGTTCAACATGGTGATTAGATATTCACATAACTTACAAAGTGATTACCCCAATAAATCTAGTAACCATCTGACATCACACATAGTGATTAAGATATTATTGACAATATTCCCTATGCTATACTTTGTATCCCCATGACTGTTTTGTAACTACCAATTTGTACTTCTTAATTCTTTCATTTTTTTCACCCATCCCCCCCCTAATTCCTGTCCCATTTGGCAACTATCAAAATATTCCCTGTATCTGTAAGTCTTTTTCTGTTTTGTTTGTTCATTTGTTTTGCTTATTAGATTCCACATATGAGTGAAATCATGTTATGTGTCTTTCTGTGTCTGACTTACTTTACTTAGCACAATACCCTTTAAGTTCATCCACGTTGTTGCAGATGGCAAGATTTCATTTTCTTTTGTTAAATGAGTAATCTTCCCTTGTATATGTGAACCACTTCTTTATCCATCCATCTATTGATGGACCCTTAGGTTCCTCCATATCTTGGCTATTGTAAATAATGCTACAGTAAAAATATAGACACATATATCTTTTTGAATTCGTGTTTTGGCTTTCTTTGGATAAATACTCAGAAGTGGAATTACTAGGTTCTTCTTTGCCTTTTGTTATAGTCTGTTTTAAAGTCTATTTTGTCTGAATGGTAAATGCTTTGTAAAATAATGGTTTCCAATTAATTATTTGTTACTACTATGTTGACCTTGTAGCCTGTGTCATTATTAACTTAATTTAGTTCTAGCAGTTTCATTGGGAATTCCAATGTGGAAAATCATGTCTGAGAATAGGGACATGAATTTCTGTTCTAATTTTATTATTTGTTTTCTCCCATTTGCTTTGGGTTTATTTGCTCTTACTTTCTTACATTTATAAGATGAAAATTTAGATTAGTGAGTTAAGACTTTTTTCTTTCATTATATAAACATTTAATGCTATGAATTTTCCTCTAAGCTTAGCTTCAGCCCCATCACACAAATTTTGAGATGTTGTATTTTCATTTTATTTTAATTCAAGTTATTTTCTAATTTCTACTAAGACTCCCTACTTATCCTATGGATTATTTGGATGTGTGATTTTAATTTATAAGCATTTAAAATTTTCTTATTATCTTTTTGTCATTGGTTTCTCATTTACATTTTTAAAAATGAGGAAACCTATTTTTATGAGTTCCATTTTTTCACTTGTTAAAATGCTTTTCCCTCTTGAATATGGTCTGTTTTGGTGACTATTTCCAAGTATACTTAAGGAAAATATATAAACTGCTGTTGTTGGGTAGAATATTCCATAAATGTCAAGTAGGTCCTCTCGGTCAATGGTGATGTTCATTTCTTCTGTAACCTTGATAATGTTCTTTTTCCTACATCTATAGATCACTGTGAAAGGAGTGTTGGTTTAGAAGCATCTACACTGTCCTTTTAATTCTGTCAGTTTTTGCTGTGTTCTGAGCTCTGTTGTTAGGTGTATGCACGTGGACGACTGTTCTGTCTTCTGGTAGATGATCACTCTACTGTTATGCAACGTCCCTCTTTGTTGCTGGTGATCTTTGCTCGGAATTCTACTGCGTCTGATACTGATGTGACCACTCAACCTCCCTTTTGCTTAATGTTTGCATAGGATATCTTTTCCCATGCTTTTCCTTTTTACTTATATTCTTATATTTCAAATCAGTTTCTCATGGATCACATATAGCTGGACCTTTGTTTTTATCCATTTGACAATCTGTATTTTAATTAGTGTCTTCAGGCTGTTTAGATTCAATTGTAACATTTTATTATTTGTTTTATGTTTGTTCATTATGGTTCTTATTCTCCCATTCTTCTTTTTTAAACTTCTTTCTGTTTATCATGGACATTTTGTAACATAACATTTAAAGTTACCTATTTATCATATATTTTTTATATAGATGTTTTTGTGGTTATACCAGCTTAGTAGGGTATTCTGACTCAGGGTCTCTCATAAATCTACAGTCGTCCCATGACTCAACTGAGGTGAAAACATCTGCTTTCAAACTCACTGATGTGGTTATTGGCAGACCTCTCAGCTCATTGTGGGCTGTAAGAGAGGGGGTCACAGTTTCTCATCATGTGGTATTATCCACAAGGCTGCTCACAATATGTTAGCTTGTTAACCCCAGAATGAGAGATGAGAGACAGACAGGCAGGCAAAGCAAGAAGTCGCAATCTTTTATAACTTATCTTCAGAAGTGACATACCATTATTTCATAACTTCACCCATATGATATTTGCCACACAGTTGAACCCTGATAATATTTGAGCGGGATGATAGGGCTCATTAGGGACTGTTTGGAAAGTGGACTACCATATCATTGTTAGGTCTGTAATACATTCTCTAAATTGATCTGAACGTTCTCATTCTAGGTCAAGTTGGTTTATTTATAACTAGCTTAATACTGTAGTTGTAATCTTGGAACTCATGTTGCTGGGGAAAATCAAGTAACTTAGTTCTAAATGTTTGCAGTTATCTAAGATTTCTTAGTTGTTCAATAAAGTCCAAGCTATTTTCTTGAAGTCCAACCTATTTCCTTGACATTTACAAAATAGTAAGAAATGAAAAAGAACCAAAAAATTCACAAAAATTGTGGTGTATTTTAATGTATGTATTTAGTTAATGCTTTTAAGAAATACACACAAATATAATGATATTTATTACCTCCTTTGAAGATACTCCAATAATTCTAAATATGAAGATTTTCATGACTAGAAAGCCAAAAACAAATAGCCACCTCTTCTGCCCTTCTAACACATAGAACAGGCATGTCCAACCTGCAGCCCAGGATGGCTTTGAATGCAAAACATTATGAGATTCTTTTGTGACTTTTTATTTTTTTTAGCTCATTAGCTATTGTTAGCATTAGTGTATTATATGTGGCCCCAGACAATTCTTCTTCCAGTATGGCCCAGGGAAGCCAAAGGTTGGACACTGCTGACACAGACAATTGGGATGCCACTTTATTTCTTAAAACCTACCATTAATTCACTGGTCTGGAAGTCACCAACACTTGGTGTTTTGGTGTTCTAATAAAGTTTGGCATCTAAGAGCTAGCTGCTTAGCAACAGCTTTTGCAGTAAGCATTAAACCCAAATGTGCTTGTCTGACCCTCTTTTTCTTTTTTCTTTCTTTCTTTTTCTTTCTTTTTTTTTTTTGTCTGACTCCCCTAATTACTAATTATATTTGAGTTGGAACTCTGTAGAATTGGGACCTGGCAACTGACCAGCCACTCAGAGGCATTTACTGAGTTCAGTCCATTCTGTTGGAACTACAAATAAAAATGGAAATGAAAAAAGACAACCATTAAGCTTGGGTTCATAGTTGGTGACATTCATGGTGCCGTAGCAACCGGTTTGGGCCCCTTCCCATTTCCTTTATGCTTGCTGTACGAAAGTGATGTTTCTCAGACCTCAGTACCTAAATAATTACACTTTTTCTGAGCAAACGTTTTATTTATAAAATTCATTCTATGAATCCAGTACTTGGTCATATTTTCCTGTTAGGTTCAGAAACACAGAAGGTCAAAGCCTAATTGCAGCCTCCCTGTAGTATGTGTGCAAGACTGTGTGCCCCATGTCTTTCCAACTAACTCGACCACAGGACACATCTTATTCTCCCTCCTTCCAGTGTCTTCTCACTCTTATTCAGTCACCTAACTTCCAGTAGTTATGTTTTAAGAACCACTTCAAAGTATCCTTGGAAAAAGAACTTTAGGGTAGAAAGAAGGAAGGACGAAACGGAGGAGATATAGTCATAAGCTTTGTAAAAAAGACTTCTTAATAGCAAGAATATATTTTAAACAGAGTTATCCAAACCAGAAAGCAGTGTGCTGTGAGTGAATGGGGCATCCATCACAACTATAGCAGCCATGTAGCCAATTTTCAGATGAGTTTTAAATGAGTCTCAAACTTTGGGTAGAAAATACATATCCATTGGTCCATCACTTAAGGCTGAGACTCACTTACAGGAGCTTAAAGATATGTTGAATGAACTCTGCTTCTTTATATCTAGTGGTTTGCTGTGGTGAGAAATACTATGTATGCATTATTTCATTTTCTATAATTATGTTTATCTAATCCTAGTAATGGATCTCTTCATACACTTCTGTATGTAATATTAATAACAATGCCTATAATAAGCATGGAAAGAACCCAACATACCTTTGGAATCACAAGACCAAAAAACAACCCCCCAAATAAAAAGTATAGTGTAGTCTCAATTACTTTTTAATCATCTACTTAATTAACATTAGTGACACAGTAAACTAATATTAACCTAAGTGCCCATCCTCAACATGGTGTTAGGTAAGATAGTGTGTACAGAATACTATGTCAGAGTTAAAAACCTCTTCAGTGTTATGGGTGATTTGGTTTGGGGTGAAAAGCAGTTGTTGTTGTTTTTTAATATCTAAGTGTTTATCAGAATCTCCTCTTTTCTATTCCAGCCTCAATAATGAAAAGCTCTTTAGGAATGTCTTTAAAATGTAATATTGGGCTTCTGACATTGATGCATACTTGTTCTGTAAAACAGGCATTAAGAGGCTACTCGTGGAGTGTAGTCTTCGAGTTCAGTGACACATGTCACTTGTGCTGGCATTTCTCCTACCTGCTATTCTGAAAAGGAGGCAGCTTATGGGAGCTAGAAATTTCATTGTCTTAAAAAAAAATGCCAACTACAGTTCCTGTGTTCATTTGATACAATACATTTCCATTATAAACATAGTTTGGCTAGTTCCTAAGGGTTACAGTTCACTGAAGATTGCTCACTCATTTCTTGTACTTGACATGTTACCAGCAATTAAGGAACGATCCAATCTGCCTGTCATTAGACATCACAGAGTCAACACACCTCAAACCTGGGGAAAGCACGAAGAGCAAAATGGTGTTAGGCTAGAAACAGATGTAGTGAAACGTTAGCCTGACAGAGCTGCTCCTTAATTTGCGCACACACTGAGAATGATACAGACACCATATGGGACACTTGCTCACAACTGGATATCAGGGTTGGGACTCTGTTGACACTGGGCTTGGTTATTTTTGTTGTCGTTATAATGCATGTAGAATGCATGTTGTTATAATGAATGACGTAACTTACATATATTGTATAAGAGATTTTAATGGACTTCATGAAGGTGAGATTGTCCCTATAGATTTTTCTTCCTCTAGCAAATCTTTTATAGACTCGAGTGAACCAAAGGAGAAGTTTTATTACCCTTTTTTTTTTTGCATAAGGAATGAACAAAGAAAATACAAAACGAGTTTATATATGCTCTGAAATTTTGGCAGATTCCTGAAAGGCCGTCAAAACCTCACTGATCCTGTGATCTCCCATACTCTTGTAAGGAGAGCTTTGAGGTTACACATATTAATTAAAAATCAGACTGGAGCGAAATTAGAAGCTGTATTTCATAAGCATTCCTCCATGTATATGATACAGAGAAACAACAGAAGACTTCTACCTTCTGGGTTCAGTTGTCTCTGAAATCTTCTGGAGAAGGATGGCACTACTGTCAGCAATTTGATAACTGATAATTATATCTCATGCACTTCTTCTATGGGAGGCAGCTCTTGACAGAAAACATAATTGGACCATGTGAGTAGAGCCAAACAAGTATTTGAGCTCAGATTAAAAACTATAAGAACACATATAGGGACAAGTCTGTATAGATGTGTTATTAGGAGAAAATTGCAAGTCATATGATAATGTCATGGACATTTTACTTTTGTTATCCCTCCACAGATTTGATTAGTAATAATAAACTACATATCTAAAGGAATTTATAGTTCTTCATACAGTACCTAATTTGATACTCACAATTCTGTGAGAGCAGGTATTATTATTATTGCAGTTTTACAAATGAGGTGAAACAGTAATTTTAGAGATTGACAGTGATGACATTGTGGGGCTGGGGTGGAATTTAGAGATCATCAAGTAGCTCCCAAATTTTTTTTTTACTTTACCTCCTTTTATTGTTGCCCAAGAAAGATTTTTTTCCTAACCGTAATGTTCATATAGAAACTCATGAAATATATTAAAGTGCTATATTATTTGTTTTTAACTTCAAATTTGTATCACTATTTATGAAATCAATGTGAAACAATTAGACTACTTGGACCAATCCAAATTTTCAAATTGGTTATCAGTGTCAGTGGGCATATTATATTTTCTACAAAGTTCTGCTTCACTTCCTTTATCTGTGAATACATTTTATTTTTTGTTCTTTCTATATTATTTTTAGTTGAATCATCCTAGAAAAAATTGCCATTCATATCAATTAGTACTGTAGATACTAACATATATTTTTCTTTTTCAATAGACTACCTGGTGATTTCAGCATATTCTTAAATTAAAATGATTCCAAAATTCAAATTATGAACAATTAAAAACTTTATTTCAACGTTGAATCACTAAAAATGCTACTTTAGTCCTTTGTATAAATATAAAAACCAGACAAAAGATCCCAAACTTGCAGTACCATTTATAATCATGCATAATTTGATGTTATTCTAACACAGAAAGTTATTCATTATCTACCATCACATAAGTTGCTATCATGATCATGTTACTATACAATTTACTATAAGGTTATGCAATAAATAGATAGAGCCTCTCTTGGCAATTAAAAATACATGCTGAGACTACCAGTAAAAGATGGTCATTTGAACACATATCATTACATATATTATTTCATGAAACTCCACTAAAATTATAAATAGAGAAGTTTAAAAAATATAATAAACTCTCAAACAGAGAGATTGTGGGTATGTAGACAAGAGCTATTAAGAGATAACACCAAATTTAGAGAAGATACTGAAGATTAGTAATAGACATAGTAGAAAAAAACACGTACAACTCTACATTGTTGCAGAGAAAATATCAGGACACTCTACCCTTCAGAGTCACAGAAAGACTCAGGTGTGGGAACAACCCGGAAACCTGGAAAGGGATGGGGGATCCAAGGCTGACTCTGGCGGGCTGGCTGGACGGCTATATATGGAATGGTTCGATGCTCAGAGCCCTTCTCCCTCTCCACACAGCCAGGAACAAACGTGCCCTAAACACTGCAGCAGACCACAACACATTGCCCTGGAAAAGTTGACCTAGGGAGGTCCTGGATTTGGGAACATCCAGTCCCATCAGAGTTGGGATTTTCATAATGGGTAGTAAGGATCTGTCTTTGGAGAAACCGAATTGCCCCAGAGCAGACCCACGAAAATGCCAGCTTGTATTTTATCACTCCAGAGCACAGCCCATTGCTAACAAACTTGTGTAAATAGTCCTTTCTAGTTAACTTATTAGGGCCTATTCTGTTGTGTGCATGGCAGCGGGGTTCGCCATGGGTTATAGGAGAGATGTCCCACCTGAAAGGCAGAGACCAGAATAAACAAATACTGTAAAGGGACCAGAAACAGGGACAATTCCAATTACTTGCTGATATTACAGTAGAAAAAAAATGATATTTCATTAAATGAGAATAAAAAAGCTGATAAAGGAATAGTCAGAGACAAATTGTTAACAGTCATTTAACAAATACAGTGTGACATAATTTCAATAAGCATTTAGGAAGCTGAGGGTGGAGGGTGGGAGTCACTGCTATCTCCAGTAAGGTAGGAATAGGTGAGAGGGAAAGGAAGGTGGGGAGGAAACGTAGCACAAGAGAGACACAAAAGGACCAGGAGAAAGAGAGTAAGAATTATTCAAGAACAGAAAGTAGTATGCCACTTGGATCAGTTGAGAAACAGTGTTTTAAGGTCAAAATCAACTAAATCATTAACAATATTTCAACCAAAATAGTGACATAAGTTTTTAGATAAAAGGTAGGTAATTGGAGAGAGAATTTTTTTCCCTCTTCTAAAACAAGAAGCTAATGTTTAAAATGAATAGATTATAAAATAGCAACAATAGTAAAAACATGCTCCTAGGAAGTAGACTTTGACATTGGGGCAGGGTGACAGCTTTCTCAACATTTGTTATAAGTTTTTAGTGCTATTGGTGTCCCATACGCATGGCATTGTGCCGTGAAATGGTAACATCCTTCCTTTATCTTACTTGCCAACCAGGTGGTCACTCAGCTTATATGGTCGGATGGAAGCTTCCACAATGTTCCATGGCCCATTGTCATTGTGCTTACAAACTTAGAACGTACCATGAAGATTCTATATGAATGCCGTGTCTTAAAACCAATCCCCTGGTCTGAATGTGTCATCTCCTAGGAAGCAGTTTGCACTAGTCACGTACAACCATCCTCAAAGTATCAGATCTGTAGACTCAGACATAAAATGTGACAGGTAGGCTTGGGTAACTCTAATACAAAAGCGTATATGTTATTTGATGTTACATTATTATGACTGGTGAATCAGTTTAATTCACTAGTAGAAAATCTGAACTCTAAGAGAACAAGGCAAAGCATTTCTAATCACTAATATGGGGGGAGATCCTGGTCATTCAGTAGGCGACTGGGCTAATCACAGAAAGAATGAAGGCTTTGGGGAATTTGAGAGGAATAGAATTACTAAAAAGTAAAGAAGTGGTCTCAAAACTGAAGAAGAAACAAGTAGAACCCAAGACCATCTCCAACTAGTTTCTAATTTCTACTAAGACTCTCTGTCAACAGTTGACTCAACACTTATTCTTTTCTAAGTCTAGATTTTCGTAGTAAATAAGCAATGTAAGTATAGTATTCCCAACCCAAAATGTGCCCTGCCAAGCTGTGTGTCAGATATCTGATACATATAGCAGGGGGGCAAGGGGTGCCCCAGGGCTGTCCTGTAAAGCAATATCCATCACCACAGGTTTCCTGAACAGCCAGTAAATTGTGTCATTCCCAGTACCAAACCGAGCCCTTCCCTGGAGTGGGTGAGAAGCTGACACTATAATGAGCTATAATTTATCAAGAAAATGCATTTAAACATTTTGTTGAGAAGACAATTTGTTGTCAAATAATAAAAGAGATTTTATTTTTATTTTTTTTTT
>PVJL010015635.1:0-23592 GCA_004026885.1 Lyroderma lyra | reverse complement strand
ACACTCAAAGTTACAGAGGCTGGCTCCCAAGCTGTGTCCCCAACTCGCCGCTCCATATTCCAGCTCCATAGCCCAGCTCCCCAACGACTCCCACTGTTCTGCCACTTTGCTTGGGCTTTTCCTCTTTTCACCTCTTGTCCTCTACCCCTCCCAAGCACTGCACTGCTCCTGCATGGTCAACCCCGATTGGGACCTCTTGTGATCTGTCTTTGATCCCACCCCTCTCTCCAACTCGCCCCATCTCTCCAACCTTCAGGTGTTTTCTTGCAATACATGGATTTCTCAGCTGCCCTTTTGTCACTCATAGTCCTCTTTCTTGGATCCTGCGGGCGGTTAAATTGTGATTTCTGGGAGAGACATTAAGGACCTCCTATTCAGTCACCATCTTGCCCTCCAACATCCAAGCATTTAGGAAATATTTATGAACATCAACAAAATTAAAAAGTTATATATAATTTTTGGAACCTGCAACAGTTATTCATGTCATGTCTTCTCTTCTGGTTTTTGGATGCCCCTGACTATTGACAGAATGTGAAATGTTGATGAAGGACCAGAAAATCCAAGTTGGAAAGTTTTATTCAAAGAGAGAAGTAAGGGCATGTCAGATTAACGTAGCAGGATCCAAGGCACACAGTTTACCTGAACTTTGGGTTCGCTCTTCTTATACAGAAAATGTACAGGCACATTCTTCAATATCAAGATGTGGTCACCTGTAAAAAATCACAGGTAGAATCGGGCCACAGTAAACTTTTCCTTGGCACTAGCCAAACTCAGGTAAGCTCGTCTTCTGAAATCAGGCTCACTGTTGACAGAGCAGTAGCCATATGAGTTCTTTAATTTCTAGCTAACTAAGCTCAGCTAAACTTGGTTCCTGCTAGCCCCTCAAGGTTTTTTGTATTAACTCTTTTGTTGTCTAATGACTATCATCTGCCCAAATTCACAGTTCCTTTTGGAGAACATGTGGGACACATAAAAACAATCACTATGCTGGATTTCATTTAACATCTAACTTTATTTCAACTTTCAAATTTAATTAAAACCTTGCACTATTACTGTGAAGAATCAAATTTCAATAAAATAAGTGTGTCATCTTTTAGAATTTTCCAAGAAAAATGGAAAGAATAATCAAGATTTACCAAAAATCAAAGAAATAACAGAACTTTGAGTAGAATAGAAGTGTTAAGTTACACAAGTGTTTTGAATTATCACTTTCACTAAAGGACAATCATTTGCGTGAGTTGTATCTATCACTTCCGCTTCCCAGGGCCACATTGGAAATAGAATTCTCTTGGGTAACACATAAAATACACTAATATTAACAATAGATCATAAGATATAAAAAAAAAAAACAAACCACAAGTTGTTACCTTGAAAGTATTTGTATTGGGCTACATTCAAAGCCATGCTGTGTCATAGGTTTGGTCAGGCCTGCATTATATGAAGCTCTTTGGATATTTTACTTCTAAAACATTAGAGAAAAGTTTTAAAATTCATTTTTATTGTTAGACTTATTGGGGTGACATCTGTTAGCAAGGATAACATAGGTATCTTGCATACAATTCTAAAGTGCATTGTCAACTTATTGTACAATAAGTTCACCACTCAGTGTGAGTTCTCTTTCCAACACCGTATTATTAACTTCCCCTATGTCCTCCCACACCCCTCCCCTTTTTCCCCTCCCTAACTCACTCATTCCCAAATAAACATTGAACTATTGATTATGTCCATGGGTTGTTTGTTTGTTTGTTCATTTCTTATCTCTTTGTTCCTTTCAATTTTATATTCCGCATATGAGTGAAATCATACAGTTGTTTGTTTGTTCCGTCTGTCCTATTTCACTAAGTATGATGATCTTCAGGTTCATTCATTTTGTTGCAAATGACACTATTTTATCTTTTCTTAGAGCTGAGTAATATTCCATTGTGTATATGTAACACAGCGTCTTTATCCAGACATCTGTCGCAGGGCACTTTGTTTGTTTCCATGTTATGTCCACTGTGAACAGTGCTGCAATGAACATTGGGGGACATAAGTCTTTGTGGACAAAGGTTTTCAGGTTTTTGGGTAGACCCCCAGGAGACAGATTTCTGGGTCAAATGGGAACTGCATTCACAGTTTTCTTAGGAACCTCCACGCTGCCTTCCACAGTGGTTGTACTAATTTTCATTCCAACAGAACTGTACCGGAGTCCCGCATTCTCCACATCCTCTCCAGCTCTTGTTATTTCTAGTCTTGTTGATAATAGCCCTTCTAACAGTTGTGAGGTGATAAGTTATTGTGATATTGATTTGCATTTCCCTGATAGCTAAGGAGGTTGAGCATTTTTTCATTTGTCTGCTGACCATTTGTACTTCTCCATGGGAGAAGTGCCTGTTTAGTTCTTCTGCCGAGTTTATAATTGCGTTGTTTGCTTTTTTGTTATTAAGCCTTATTAGTTCTTTATATATTTTAGATATTAGACCCTTATCTGATGCGTTGTTTGCATATATTTTCTCCCATTCAGTTGGCTATCTCTTTGCCTTGTTGATGGTTTCTTCTCCTGTGCAGAAGCTTTTTAGTTTGATAAAATCCCATTCATTTATTTTTGCTTTTACTTCCCTTGCCCTTGAGGTCAGGTTCATGAAGTCTTCCTGGAGTCCTAAGTCTATAAGTTTAGTACCAAACTTTCCTTCCATTCAGTTGATTGTTGCAGGTCTGATATGAAGGTTTTTAATCCATTTGGAGTTAATTTCTGTATATGGAGAGAGTTCCCAGCTCAAGTTCATTTTTTGCATATATTATTCCAGTTTTCCCAGCACCACCTACTAAAGAGGCTGTCTTTTCCTCATTGTATGTTTTTTGCTCCTTTATTGAAAATTATTTGTCCATAAATATGTGGGTTTATTTCTGGGTTTTCAGTTCTATTCCATTGGTCTATATTTCTGTTCTTCTGCCAGTACCAAGCTGTTTTGACTCTTGATGCTTTAATATTAATTGAAGTCAGGGAATGAAATGCCACCATCCTTATTCATTTACGTAGTATTTCTTTGGCAATTCAAGGTCATTTATGTTTCCATGTAAATTTACTAATTCTTTTATCTATTTCATGAAAGTATGATTGTGGGATTTTCATGGGTATTGCATTAAATATGTAGATTGCTTTAAAAGAATGTCCATTTTAACAATGTTAAATTTTCCTATCCATGAACAGGGGATATTTTTCCACCTCTTAGAGTCTGTTTCAATTTCTTTCAAAAGTGTCGTATACTTTTCTATGTATAAGTGTGACACTCTCTTCATTAACTTATACCTCAGGTAAATCACACATTTTGTTTTGATAGCAAAGGGAATTGATTCCCTCATTTCTTTTTCTGTGGATTTGTTGTTTGTATATAGTTATTCTGTTGATTTTTTTACATTTATTTTGTATCCTGCGACTTTACTATATTCGTTTATTGCTTCTAATAGTTTCCTGGTAGAATCTTTGGAATTTTTTATATTAGGCGTCATGTCATCGGCAAATAGTGACAATTTGACCTCTTCTTTCCAAATTTGGATACCTTTGATTCCTTTCTCTTGCCCGATTGCTGTGGCTAGAACTTCCATTTCTCTATTCAATAACAATGGTGACAGGGGTCATCCCTGTCCTGTTCCTGTTTTAAGGAATACGCTTCAGCTTTTCCCCACTGGGTATGCTCTTAGCCGAGGCCTTGTCATATACGGCCTTTATTATGTTGAGATGTTTTCCTTCTATACCAATTTTATTTTGTGTTTTGTTCTTAAATGGATGATGTAACTTGTTGAAAGCTTTTTCTGCATCAATGGGAAATGGTCATACGTCCTTTATCTTTGATTTTGTTTATGTGGTGTATCACATAGATTGATTTTCGTATGTTGAAACATCCTTGTGCTCCTGGGATGAATACCACTTGATCTTGAGGTATGATCATTTTGATGCATCGCTATATTCTGTTTGCTATTATTTGGTTTAGAATTTTTGCATCTTTGTTCATCAGAGATACTGGCCTATAGTTTTCTTTCTTTTTATTGTCTTTGCCAGGCTTTGGTATTAGAGGAAATTTGACCTCATAGAACGAGATGGAAGTAGTGCTTCTTCTTCAATATTTTGGAGGAGGCTGAGGAGTATAGGTGATTATTATTCTTTGAATGCTTGGTAAAACTCACTGGTGAAATGTTCCGGTCCATGGATTTTGCCTTTAGGGAGATGATGGATAATCATTTTAATCTCTTCAGTATGAATTGGTCTATTTAGATTATGGAGATCTTCTTGGTTCAATCTAGGTAAGGTATAAGGTTCTAGAAACTTGTCCATTTCTTCTAGGTTGTTAAATTCAGTGGCATAAAGTTCTTCTTAAGATTTTCTTATCATCCTATGTATTTCTGTGGTATCCGTGGTAATTTCTCCCCTTTCATTTCTAATTTTGAATATATGTGTCCTTTCTTTTCATCCTTTGATTAGTCTCGCCAAGGTCTTTTCAATTTTGTTGCCTGTATTGATATAAATTTCCCTCTTATCACTGCTTTCACTGTGTCTCAATAATTCTGGTATGTTGTATTTTCATTGTCAGTAATTTGTATATATTTTTAAATGTAATCTTTTATTGTTCTTTAATCCAGTCCTTTTTAAATGAGCTGTTCTTCATCTCCACGTATATATGTTTTTTTCTGCTTTCCTTTTACAGTTGATCTCCAATTTCAAAGCATGGTGGTCTGAGGATACACATGGTATAATTTCAATCGTCTTGAATTTGCGCAGGCTACGTATGTGTCCCAGCATGTCGGATATATTTGAGAATATTCCATGTGCACTAGAAAAGAAGGAATAGTCTCCTTTTGCTGGATGAAATGTCCTGCCAATATCAATTATGGCCAATTGCTATAATGTGTCATTCAGTGTTGGGGTTTCCTTATTTATTTTCTGTTTAGTTGATCTGTCCATGGCTGTTGGTGCGGTGTTTATGTCTCCCACAATGATTGTGTATTTAACAGTTTCTCCTTTCAAATCTGTTAGTAGTTTCTTTGTCTATTTTGGTGCATTCTGGTTAGGAGCATATATATTAATTAGTGTCAAGTATAATTGTTGCTGTATGGTGCCTTTTATCATTATGTATTGTCCGTCCTTGTCTTTTACTATCCCTTTTAACCTGACGTTTATTTCTATAGGTATAAGTATGGCAACTCCTGCTTTTCTCTGATCACCATTAGGTTGAAGGATTGTTTCCCATCCTTTCCCTGTGAGTCTGTGTTTGTCCTAATGGCTGAGGTGGGTTTCTTGGAGACAACACATAGGTATATTCTGTTTTTTAATACAGTCTGCCACTGTGTGTCTTTTTATTGGTGAATTCGGTCCATTAACTTTTAGAATGATGATTGATATAGGAGGATTTCCTGTGACCATTACGTATTTCTTTGTTTGATTTGTTTTATTTTTGTTTCTTTCCTGTTGCCCCGACTGTGTTCCATTTTTCCTGATGCTTTCTTTCAGGTCGAATAGACTCTTTTAATATTTCTTGGAGAGCTGGCCTTGTCCTGGCAAACTCCCTCAGCTTCTGTGTGTCTGAGAAGGTCTTTATTCCACCTTCATATCTGAAAAATAATTTTGCTGGATGAATTATTCTTGGCCATAAGTTACTCTCTATTGAGTTTTCTATACTGGATTCCACCCTCTTCTGGCTTGCTGCATTTCTGCTTAGAAATAGGATGTCATCCTGATGGATTTTCCTCTAAAATTTAGAGTTCTTTTTTCCCTGGCTGCCTTGAGAATTGTCTCTTTCTCTTTAGTTTTGGATATCTTTAGAACTTTGTGTCTTGGAGAAGATCTGTAAAGATACTTCTTTTAAGGGGACTTGTTTAAATTTTCTACTTGTGCTTCCAGGTCTTTCCATAGGTTTGGAAAGTTATAATCTACTATTTATTTGAGTGTGCTTTCTGTAGAATGTTCTACCCATTCTTCAATTACTGTTATCCTGATGTTGTTTTGTCTCATGGAGTCAGATAGTGCTTGCAGAATTCTTTCAATCCTTTTCCTTCTATATCCCCTCCCTTCCTATCCCTTAGCTCTTTCCATGTTCTGATTTTCAATATCAATAATTATTTCCTCCATGAGGTTGGCCCTGTTTCCTGTGGCAGTGTTCAGTTTCTCACTTCTTTTATTGTCCTATTTATCTCTCACATTTCTATCTCAATATTCCTTAGGGTTTGAATTTCTTTGTTAAATTGTTCCTTTTCTTCATGGAGTTTTGATTTATGTCATTCATCTCCTTATTTATGTTGTTTAAATCAGGCATGGTGCTCTGCCAGTATGTTTTCATTTCCCTCAGAGCCTTTAGAATGGCTACTTGAAGTTCTCTGTCACTTATGCCAGAAACTTCTAGATCTAAGAGGCTGTCTTGATAAATTTCCTGATTTTTGGAGGAGTTTTAGTTTTAAGGAATGCATCCTGTATGCTGGGTTCTTCCTCATTGACATGAGTGCGATATGTTCAGTAGTAGTGCACGAAAGCCAAGATTGGTATATTTGTGGAGTCTTGGTGTAGGGCAGACACAAGGTGGCACTGCGGGGGTAAGTTTTGGGAGAGAGGGGTTGTCTACTTCCTATTTCTGGTCTCCTGCTACATTTGGAGTCAGTGTGCATCTGTCATGGTCCCTTCACTTCCTACATTTTGTTGGTTGCGGAGGCTGTAGGAAAGGTAATATGCCAAGAAAAGGCACACTGGGACAACTCCTCCTTCTGCCCTATGCTGGGGAAGCTGTGTGATGCAGGCCGAGGCTGCTCCTACTGGCTGGGGCAAATGCTATAAAAACCGCCTTTCTTTCCAAGCCTGCTACAGCGACCAACTGTTGGGGCAGAGTCTGTAGACTGAAACTAATTTTAGGAGTCAGGGGCATGCGACCAGACAAGCACACAAGACTGAAGATGTTGTTTTGACGCCGCGGTAGAAAGGGAGACAGTTTGTGTTTGCAGCGGGCTGTATGTCAACTGTATCCCCATGCATGAACCGCAGGGGCAGGGCCAGCAGCAGGTCAACCTTCACAGCGGGCAGGAAAGGAAGCCACAGCCTAGTGCAGGGGTCGTGCGCTGTCCGCTTGGCAGCCGGCTAGCCCCCGCAGTGGGCCGCAACCAGGAACTGCGCACTGCGACTAGGAACCCCAGGCCTGCGCAGGAACCGTGCGTGCCTGCGTTGTGTTTCCCCAGAGAGCCTAGAGCCACAATGTCGTCTCTGCAGTTCAGTGTCCTTGCTCTGCCCTGCTGACACTCAAAGTTACTCAGAGACCTCCAAAAATTTGAAGAAGAAGAACTACTTCCTAACTCGTTCTATGAGGTCAACATTCCTCTAATACCATAGCCTGGCAAAGACAATAAAAATAAAGGAAACTATAGGCCAGTATCTCTGATGAACAAAGATGTAAAAATTCGAAACAAAATAATAGCATACAGAATATAGCGATGCATCAAAAAGATCATACCTCTAGATCAAGTGGTATTCATGCCAGGAAGACAAGGATGGTTCAACATACGAAAATCAATCTATGTGATACACCACATAAACAAAATCAAAGATAAAGGACATATGACCATTTCCCATTGATGCAGAAAAAGCTTTCAACAAGATACAGCATCCATTTATGTGGTCAAAACACAAAATAAAATAGGTATAGAAGGAAAGAATCTCAACATAATAAAGGCCAAATATGAAAAGGCATCGACTAACAGCATACTCAATGGTGAAAAGCTGAAGCCTTAATATCAGGAACAGGGCAGGGATGCCTCCCCTCACCACTGTTATTGAATAGAGTAATGGAAGTTCTAGCCACAGCAATCGGGCAAGAGAAAGGAATCAAAGGTATCCACATTTGGAAAGAAGAGGTCAAATTGTCACTATTTGCCGATGAAATGACGCCTAATATAAAAAATTCCAAAGATTCTACCAGGAATCTATTAGAAGCAATAAACAAATATAGTAAAGTCACAAGATAGAAAATGAATGTAAAACAATCAACAGCATTCCTATATACAAACAACAAAACCACAGAAAAAGAAATGAAGGAATGAATTCCCTTTGCTGTCAAAACAAAATTAATGAAATACCTGAGGTTTAAGTTAATGAAGACAGTGTCACACTTATACACAGAAAAGTATACGACACTTTTGAAAGAAATTGAAACAGACTCTAAGAGGTGGAACAATATCCCCTGTTCATGGATAGGAAAATTTAACATTGTTGAAATGGACATTCTCCTAAAGCAATCTACATATTTAATGCAATACCCATGAAAATCCCACAATCATACTTTCATGAAATGGATAAAAGAATTAGTAAATTTATATGGAAACATAAATGACCTTGAATTGCCAAAGAAATACTACATAAATGAATAAGTGTGGTGGCATTATATTCCCTGACTTCAATTAATATTACAATGCATTAAGAGTCAAAACAGCTTGGTACTGGCAGAAGAACACAAATATAGACCAATGGAATAGAACTGAAAACCCAGAAATAAACCCACACATTTATGGTAAAATAATTTTCAATAAAGGAGCAAAAAACATACAATGAGGAAAAGACAGCCTCTTTAGTAAGTGGTGCTGGGAAAACTGGAATAATATAAGCAAAAAATGAACTTGAGCTGGGAACTCTCTCCATATACAGAAATAAACTCGAAATGGATTAAAAACCTTCATATCAGACCTGCAACCATCAAATGTATAGAAGGAAACATTGGTACTCAACTTATAGACTTAGGACTCCAGGAATATTTCATGAACCTGACCTCAAAGGCAAGGGAAGTAAAAGCAAAAATAAATTAATTGGATTTTATCAAACTAAGAAGCTTCTGCACAGGAAAAGAAACCATCAACAAGGCAAAGAGACAACCAAGTGAATGGGAGAAAATATTTGCAAATAACGTATCAGATACGGGTCTAATATCTAAAATATTTAAAGAACAAATAAGGCTTAATAACAAAAGAACAAACAAGGCAATTATAAACTGGGCAGAAGAACTAAACTGGCACTTGACCTACGGAGAAGTACAAATGGCCAGCAGACAAATTAAAAAAATGCTCAACTTCATTACCTACCAGGAAATGCAAATCAATATCACAATGACTTATCACCTCACACCTGTTAGAATGGCTATTATAAACAAGACTAGAAATATCAAGAGCTGGAGAAAAAGGGACTCTGGTACAGTGCTGTTTGAATGAAAACTAGTACAACCACTGTGGAAGGCAGTGTGGAGTTTTTCAGAAAACTGGGAATGCTGTTCCCATTTGACCCAGCAATCCGTCTCCTGGGGGTCTACACAAAAAACCTGAAAACCTTTTTCCACAAAGACTTATGTCCTTCAATGTTCATTGCAGCACTGTTCACAGTGGACATAACATGGAAACAAGTAAAGTGCCCTGCTACAGATGCCTGGATAAAGAAGCTGTGGTACATATACTCAATGGAATATTACACAGCTATAAGAAAAGATGAAATAGTGTCATTTGAAACAAAATGAATGAACCTGAAAATCATCATACTTAGTGAAATAGGTCAGACGGTAAAAACAAAGAACTGTGTGATTTCACTCATATGCGGAATATAAAACTGAAAGGAACAAAGAGATAAGAAATGAACAAACAAACAAACAACCCATGGACATAATCAATAGTTCACTGTTTACTTGGGAATGAGTGGGTTAGGGAGGGGAAAAAGGGGAGGGGGTGTGGGAGGACGGAGGGGAAGTTAATTATAAGGTGTTGGAAAGAGAACTCACACTGGGTGGTGAACTTATTGTACAATAAGTTGACAATGCACTGTAGAATTGTATGCATGAAACCTGTGTTATCCTTGCTAACAGATGTCACCCCAAAAAGTCTAACAATAAAAATGAATTTTAAAACTTTTCTCCAATGTTTTAGAAGTAAAACATCCAACGAGATTCATTTAAGGCAGGCCTGACCAACCTGTGGCCCAGGATGGCTTTGAATATATCCCAATACAAATACTTAAAAGGTAAAAACTTGTGGGGGTTTTTTGTTATATTTTATGAGCTATTGTTAGTATTAGTGTATTTTATGTGTTACCCAAGAGAATTCTATTTCCAATGTGGCCCAGGGAATCCGCAGTGATAGATACCACTCAGGTAGACGATTGTCCTTTAGTGAAATGATAATTCAAAACACTTGATTAACTTAACACTTCTATTCTACTCAAAGTTCTGTTATTCCTTTGCTTTTTGGTAAATCTTGGTGATTCTTTTGCTTTTTCTTAGGAAAATTCTAAAAGATGACACACTTATTTTATTGAAATTTTATTCTTCACAGTAATAGTGCCAGGTTTTAATTAAATTTCAAAGTTGAAATAAAGATAGATGTTAAATGAAATCCAGCATAGTGATTGTTTTTATGTGTCCCACATGTTATCCAGAAGGAACTGTGAATTTGGGCAGATGATAGTGATTAGACAGCGAAAGAGTTAATACAAACAAACTTGAGGGTGCTAGCAGGAACCAAGTTTAGCTGAGCTTAGTTAACTACAAATAAAAGAACTCATAGGGCTACTGCTCTGTCAACAGTGAGCCTGATCTCGGAAAACAAGCTTACCTGAGCTTGGCTATCTGCAAGGAAATGTTTACTGTGGCCCGATTCTACCTGTGATTTTTTACAGGTAACCACATCTTGATATTGAAGAATCTGCCTGTACATTTTCTGTATAAGAAGAGCTAACCCAAAGTTCAGGGCAACTGTGTGCCTTGGAACCTGCTACATTGATCTGCCATGCCTATACTTCTCTCTTTGAATAAAACTTTCAAACTTGGATTTTCAGATCCCTCATGAACTTTTCACATTCTGTCAATAGTCAGGGGCATCCAATAACCAGAGCTGAAGACATTACATGACTAAGTGTTGCTAGTTCCACAAATTAAATATAACCTTTTAATTTTGTTGATGATCCTAAAAATCTCTTCAATGCTTGGAGGTTGGAGGGCAAGATGGTGACTGGCTAGAAGGTCACTAAAATCTCTCCTAGAAATCACTAGTGAACGGCCCCCAGGATCAAAGAAAGAGGACTCTGAGTGACAAAAAGAGCAGCTGACAATTCCATGTATTGCAAGTAAACACCTGAAGGTTGGAGAGAAGGGGGCGAGTCGGAGAGAGGGGAGCGATCAAAGACAGGTCGCAACAGGAACCGAACTGGGATGACCAACCAGGAGCAGAGCAGTCCTTGGGAGGGGGAGAGGACACGAGGTGACAAGAGGAAAGCCGTAGCAAAGTGGCAGAACAGTGGGGGTCATTGGGGAGCTGGGCTGGGGAGCTGGAATATGTAGCAGCGAGCTGGGGTCAGAGCTTGGGAGCAAACTTCTGTAACTTTTGAGTGTTAACAAGGCAGAGCAAGGACTCTGAATTGCAGAGACGTCATTGTGGCTCTAGGCTCTCTTGGGAAACACAACACAGTCACGCACAGCTCCTGCGCAGGCCTGGGGTTCCTGTTTGCAGCCCGCAGTTCCTGGTTGCGGCCCACTGAGGGGGCTACCTGGCTGAGAAGCGGACAGAGCACGACCCCTGAACTAAGCTGAGAGTTTCATTCCTGTCCGCTGTGAAGGTTGACCTGCTGCTGGTGCTACGCCTGTCACTACTGCATTGGGCTACATTTCCCATACTGCCCGCTGCAACCACAAACTGGCTCGCTTTCTACCACAGCGTCAAAACATCTTCTGTCTTGTGTGCATGCTTCTCGCATGCCCCTGGCTCCAAAAATTAGTTTCAGGCCACAGACTCTGCCCCAACACTTGGTGGCTGGAGCAGGCCTGGAAAGAAAGGCGGTTTTAATAGAATTCGCCCCAGCCAGCAGGAGAAGCCTTGGCCCGCATCACCCAGCTTCCCCAGCATAGGGCAAAAGGAGTTGTCCCAGTGTGCGTTTTCTTGGCATCTTACCTTTCCTACAGCCTCCCCAACCAACAAAATGCAGGAAGTGAAGGGACCATGACCGATGCACACTGACCCCAAATGTAGCAGGAGACCAGAAATAAGAAATAGACAACCCCTCTCTCCCAAAACTTGCCCCCCGCAGTGCCACCTTGTGTCTGCCCTACACGAACACTGCACAAAATTACCAATCTGGGCTTTCGTGCACTACTACGGAACATAATGCACTCATGTCAATGAGGAAGAACCCAGCATACAGGATGAATTCCTGAAAGCTAAAAGTCCTCAAAAAGATTAGGAAATTTATCAAGAAAACCTCTTAGATCTAGAAGTTTCTGGCATAAGTGACAGAGAACTTCAAGTAGCCATTCTAAAGGCACTGAGAGAAATGAAAACATAATGGCGGAGCACCATGGCTGATTTAAACAACATAAATGATGAGATGAATGACATAAATCAAAACTCCATGAACAAAAGGAAAAATTTAAGAAAGAAATTTAAACCAAAAGGAAGATTAAGTTAGAAATGTACAGTTAAATAGGACAATGAAAGAAGTGAGAAACTACTGCCATAGGAAACGGGGCCAACCACATGGAGGAAATAATTATTGGTATTGAAAATCAGAACATGGAAACAGCTAAGAAAGAGGAAGGGAGGGGATATAGAAGAAAAAGGATTGAAAGAATTCTGCAAGAAATATCTGACTCCATGGGACAAAACAACATCAGGATATTAGTAATCGAAAAATGGGTAGAGCATTCTACAGAGAGCACACTCAAACAAATACTAGATGATAACTTTCCAATCCTATAGAAAGAAATGGAACCAGAAGTAGAAGAAGAAAACAAGTCCCCTGAAAACAAGGACCCTGACAGATCTTCTCCAAGACACATGGTACTAAAGATATCCAATACTAAATAGAAAGAGAGAATTCTCAAGGCAGCCAGGAAAATAAACCCCTAACTATTAGAGGAAAACCCATTAGGATGTCATCCTATTTCTCAGCAGAAATGCAGCAAGCCAGAAGAGGGTGGAATCCAATATACAAAAACTGAAAAGAGAGTAACTTATGGCTAAGTATAATTTATCCATCAAAATTATTTTTCAGATATGAAGGTGGAATAAAGAACTTCTCCAACACACAGAAGCTGTGGGAATTTGCCAGCACAAGGCCAGCACTCCAAGAAATACTGAAAGAGTCTCTTTAAAATGAAACAAAACATCAGGAAAAATGGAACAAAGTTGGGGCAACAGGGAAGAAAAAAAATAAAACAAATCAAACAAAGAAATAAGTAATGGTCACTGGAAATCCTCCTATATCAATCAACACTCTAAATGTTAATGGACCAAACTTACCAAAAAATAGACACACAGTGGCAGACTGTATTAAAAAACAGAATCTACCTTTGTGCTGTCTTCACTCAGAGTGAGGCACCAAAATAGACAAAGAAACTACTAACAGATTTGAACGGAGAAACTGATGAATACACAATCATTGTGGGAGACATAAACACCGCACTAACAGCCATGGACAGATCAACCAAACAGAAAATAAATAAGGAAACATCAACACTGAATGGCACATTACAGAAATTGGCCATAATTGATATGAGCAGGACACTTCTTCCAGCAAAAAGAGACTATTCCTTCTTTTCTAGTGCACATGGAATATTCTCAAAGATATCCCACATGCTGGGACACAAAAGTAGCCTCAGAAAATTCAAGATGATTGAAATTATACCATGTGTATCCTCAGACCACCATGCTTTCAAATTGGAGGTCAAATGTAAAAGGAAAGCAGAAAAAATCACATATACGTGGAGATGAAGAACAGCACATTTAAAAAGCACGGGACAAAAGAACAATAAAAGATGAGATTTAAAAATATATACAAATTACTGACAATGAAAATCCAACATACCAGAATTATTGGGTCACAGCGAAAGCAGTGATAAGAGGGAAATTTATATCAATACAGTCCTGTCTTAAGAAACAAGATAAATCACAAGGAAACAACTTAACATACCGTCTTAAAGAACTAGAAAAATAAGAGCACACAAATCCCAAAGTCAACAGAAGAAAAGAAATAAGCAAAATTCAAGCAGAGCTATACCAATTAGATAACAGGAACATTATAGAAAAAATTAATATTACAAAGACTGGCTCTTTCGGAAAGTCAACCAAATTGACAAAACCTCGGCGAGACTAATCAAACGATGAATAGAAAGGACACATATATCCAAAATTGGAAATGAAATGGGAGAAATTACCACGGATAACAGAGTAAACATAGGAGTATAAGAAAATCTTATGACAAACTTTATGCCACTGAATTTAACAACCTAGAAGAAATGGACAAGTTTCTAGAACCTTATAGCTTACCTAGATTGAACCAAGAAGATCTCCATAATCTAAATAGACCAATTCATAGTGAAGAGATTAAAATGACTATCCATAATCTCCCTAAAGGCAAAAGCAATGGAGCAGCTCGTTTCACCAGTGAGTTTTACCAAGTATTCAAAGAATAATAAACACCTATCGTCCTCAGACTCCTCCAAAAAATTGAGGAAGAAACACTACTTCCTAACTCGTTCTATGAGGCCAACATTCCTCTAATACCAAAGCCTGGCAAACACAATAAAAAGAAAGAAAAACATAGGCCATTATCTCTGATGAACAAAGATGCAAAAATTCTAAACAAAATAATAGCAAACAGAATATAGCGATGCATCAAAAAGATCATACCTCAAGATCAACTGGTATTCATCCCAGGAGCAAAAGGATGGTTCAACATACTAAAATCAATCTATGTGATACACCACATAAACAAAATCAAAGATAAAGGACGTATGACCATGACCCATTGATGCAGAAAAAGCTTTCAACAAGATACAGCATCCATTTATGAGGTCAAAACACAAAATAAAATAGGTATAGAAGGAAAGCATCTCAACATACTAAAGGCCATATATGACAAGGACTCAGCTAACAGCATACTCGATGGGGAAAAGCTGAAGCCTATTCCTTACAATCAGGAACAAGACAGGGATGCCCCCTGTCACCACTGTTATTGAATAGAGTAATGGAAGTTCTAGCCACAGCAATCAGGCAAGATAAAGGAATCAAAGGTATCCAATTTTGGAAAGAAGAGGTCAAATTGTCACTATTTGCCGATGACATGACGCCTAATATAAAAAATTCCAAAGATTCTACCAGGAAACTATTAGAAGCAAGAAACGAATATAGTAAAGTCGCAGGATACAAAATAAATGTAAAAAATCAACAGCATTCCTATATACAAACAACAAATCCATAGAAAAGGTAATGAGGGAATCAATTTCCTTTGCTATCAAAACAAAATGAATGAAATACCTGAGGTTTAAGTTAATGAAGAGAGTGTCACACTTATACACAGAAAAGTATAAGACACTTTTGAAAGAAATTGAAACAGAAATTAAGAGTTGGAAAAATATCCCCTATTCATGGATAGGATAATTTAACATTGTTAAAATGGACATTCTCCTAAAGCAATCTACATATTTAATGCAATACCCATCAAAATCACACAATCATAATTTCATGAAATATATAAAAGAATTAGTAAATTTATATGGAAACATAAATGACCTTGAATTGCCAAAGAAATACTACATAAACGAATAAGGCTGGTGGCATTACATTCCCTGACTTCAATTAATATTACAAAGCATCAAGAGTCAAAACAGCTTGGTACTGGAAGAAGACCAGTAGTATAGACTGATGGAATACCACTGAAAACCCAGAAATAAACCCACACAATTATGGAAAAATAATTTTTGATAAACGAGCAAAAAACCTACAATGAGGAAAAGACAGCCTCTTTAGTAGGTGGTGCTGGGAAAACTGGAATAATATATGCAAATATGAACATGAGCTGTGAACACTCTCCATATACAGAAAATAACTCGAAATGGATTAAAAACCTTTATATCAGAACTACAACAATCAACTGAATGGAAGGAAAGTTTGGTACTAAACTTATAGACTTTGGACTCCAGGAAGACTTCATGAACCTGAACTCAAAGGCAAGGGAAGTAAAAGGAAAAATAAATGAATGGGATTTTATCAAACTAAAAAGCTTCTGCACAGGAAAAGAAACCATGAACAAGGCAAAGAGACAGTCAACTGAATGGGAGAAAATATTTGCAATTAACACATCAGATAAGGGTCTAATATCAAAAATATATAAAGAACTAATAAGTCTTAATACCAAAAAGCAAATAATGCAATTAGAAAATGGGCAGCAGAACTCAACAGGCACTTCTCCCACGGAGAATTACAAATGGCCGGCCGACAAATGAAAAAATGCTCAACCTCATTAGATATCATGGAAATGTAAGTAAATATCACAATGACTTATCACCTCACAACTGTTAGAATGGCTATTATCAACAAGACTAGAAATAACAAGTGCTGGAGAGGATGTGGAGAAAAAGGAACTCCACTACAGTGCTGTTGGAATGAAAACCAGTACAACCACTGTGGAAGGCAGTGTGGAGGTTCCTCAGAAAAATGGGAGTGCAGTTCCCAATTGACCCAGCAATCCGTCTCCTGGGGGTCTACACAAAAAACCTGAAAACCTTTGTCCAAAAAGACTTATGTCTCCCAATGTTCATTGCAGCAATGTTCACAGTGGACATAACATAGAAACAAAAATGTGCCCTGCGACAGATGACTGGATAAAGAATCTGTGGTCCATATACACAATGGAATATTACTCAGCTCTAAGAAAAGATGAAATAGTGTCACTTGAATCAAAATGAATGATCCTGAAGGTCATCATACTTAGTGAAATAGGTCAGACGGAAAAAACAAAGAAGAGTATGATTTCACTCATATGCGAAATATAAAACTGAAAGGAACAAAGAGATAAGAAATGAACAAACAAACAAACACACCATGGACATAATCAATAGTTCAATGTTTATTTGGGAATGAGTGGGTTAGGGAGGGGAAAAAGGGGAGAGGGTGTGGGAAGTTAATTATAAGGTGTTGGAAAGAGAACTCACACTGGGTTGTGAACTTATTGTACAATAAGTTGACAATGCACTGTAGAATTGTATGCAAGAAACCTATGTTATCCTTGCTAACAGATGTCACCCAAATAAGTCTAACAATAAAAATGAATTTTAAAACTTTTCTCCAATGTTTTAGAAGTAACATATCCAACGAGCTTCCTATAAGGCAGGCCTGAACAACCTGTGGCCCAGGATGGCTTTGAATGTAGCCCAATGCAAATACTTAAAAGGTAACAACTTTTTTTTGTTATATATTATGAGCTATTGTTAGTATTAGTGTATTTTACGTGTTACCCAAGAGAATTCTATTTCTAATGTGGCCCAGGGAAGCCGAATTGATAGTTACCACTCACATAAACGATTGTCCTTTAGTGAAAGTGATAATACAAAACACTTGTTTGACTTAACACTTCTATTCTACTCAACGTTCTGTTAGTCCTTTGCTTTTTGGTAAATCTTGATTATTCTTTTGCTTTTTCTTAGGAAAATTCTAAAAGATGACACCCTTATTTTATTGAAATTTGATTCTTCACATTAATAGTTCCAGGTTTTAATTAAATTTGAAAGTTGAAATAAAGTTAGATGTTAAAAGAAATCCAGCTTAGTGATTGTTTTTATGTGTCCCACATGTTCTCCAGAAGGAACTGTGAATTTGGGCAGATGATAGTGATTAGACAGCAAAAGAGTTAATACAAACAAACTTGAGGGGACTAGCAGGAACCAAGTTCAGCTGAGCTTAGTTAGCTAAAAATAAAAGAACTCATATGGCTACTGCTCTCTCAACAGTGAGCCCGATCTTGGAAAACGACCTTACCTGAGCTTGGCTAGCTGCAAGGTAAAGTATACTGTGGCCCGATTCTACCTGTGATTTTTTACAGGTGACCACATCTTGATATTGAAGAATGTGCCTGTACATTTTCAGTATAAGAAGAGCTAACCCAAAGTTCAGGGAAACATTGTGCCTTGGACTCTGCTACATTAATCTGCCATGCACATACTTCTCTCTTTGAATAAAACTTTCCAACTTGGATTTTCAGATTTCTCATGAACTTTTCACACTCTGTCAATAGTCAGGGGCATCCAATAACCAGAAGAGAAGACATTACATGACTAACTGTTGCTGGTTCTACAAATTAAATATAACCTTTTAATTTTGTAGATGTTCATAAAAATCTCTTCAAAGCTTGGAGATTGGAGGGCAAGAGAGTGACTGGATAGGAGGTCCCTAAAGACTCTCCTAGAAATCAGAATTGAACGACTCCCAGGATCCAAGAAAGAGGACTCTGGGTGAAAAAAGAGCAGCTGAGAAGTCCATGTATTGCAAGTAAACACCTGAAGTTTGGAGAGAATTGGTGAGTCGCAGAGAAGGGAGGGATCAAAGACAGATCGCAACAGGACCCGATCGGGGGTGACCATCCAGGAGCAGTGCAGTACTTGGGAGGGGGAGAGGACAAGAGGTGACAAGAGGAAAAGCCCTAGCAAAGTGGCAGAACAGTGGGAGTCGTTGGGGAGCTGGGCTGGGGAGTTGGAAAAAGGAGCGGCGAGTTGGGGACAGAGCTTGGGAGCCAGCCTCTGTATCTTTTGAGTGTTAGCAGGGAAGAGCAAGGACTCTGAACTGCAGAGACGACATTGTGGCTCTAGGCTCTCTTGGGTAACACAGCGCAGGCACGCACGGCTCCTGCACAGGCCTGGGGTTCCTCGTGGCAGCCCGCAGTTCCTGGTTACGGCCCACTGCAGTGGCTAGCCGGCTGCCAAGCGGACAGCACACGACCACTGCACTAGGCTGCGGCTTCCATTCCTGGTCGCTGTGAAGGTTGACCTGCTGCTGGCGATGCTCCTGTCGGTCCCGCATGGTGGTACAGTTCCATACTGCCCGCTGCAAACACAAACTGGCTCCCTTTATACCACAGCGTCAAAACAACATCTTCTGTCTTGTGTGCATGCCTGTTCCCATGCCCCTTGCTCCTAAAATTAGTTTCAGTCCCCAGACACTGCCCCAACAATTGGTGGCTGGAGCAGGCCCGGAAAGAAAGGCGGTTTTCATAGCATTTGCCCCAGACAGCAGGAGCAGCCTCGGGCCGCATCACCCAGCTTCCACAGCATAGGGCAGAAGGAGGAGTTGTCCCAGTGTGGCTCTTCTTGGCATCTTACCTTTCCTACAGCCTCCCCAACCAACAAAATGCAGGAAGTGAAGGGACCATGACAGATGCACACTGACTCCAAATGTAAAAGGAGACCAGAAATAAGAAATAGACAACCCCTCTCTCCCAATATTGCCCCCTGCAGGGCCACATTGTGTCTGCCCTACATCAAGACTCCACAAAAGTATCAATCTGGGCTTTCGTGCACAACTACTGAACAAAACGCACTCATGTCAATGAGGAAGAACCCAGCATACAGGAAATTTATCAAGACAGCCTCTTAGATCTAGAAGTTTCTGGCATAAGTGACAGAGAACTTCAAGTAGCCATTCGAAAGGCTCTGACAGAAATGAAAACATAATGGCAGAGCACCATGGCTGATTTAAACAATATAAATAAGGAGATGAATGACATAAATCAAAACTCCATGAACAAAGGGAACAATTTAACAAAGAAATTCAAATCCTAAGGAAGATTGAGATAGGAATGTGAGTGATAAATAGGACAATAAAAGAAGTGAGAAACTAAATACTGTCATAGGAAACAGGGCCAATCACATGGAGGAAATAATTATTGATATTGAAAATCAGAACATGGAAACAGCTAAGGAATAGGAAGGGAGGGGATATAGAAGCAAAAGGATTGAAAGAATTCTGCAAGCACTATCTGACTCCATGAGACAAAACAACATCAGGATAAGAGTAATTGAAGAATGGGGAGAGCATTCTACAGAGAGCACACTCAAACAACTACTAGATGAGAACTTTCCAAACCTCTGGAAAGACCTGGAACCACAAGTAGAAAAAGAAAACAAGTCCCCTTAAAACAAAGATCCCGACACATCTTCTCCAAGACACATGGTACTAAAGATATCCAAACCTAAAGAGAAAGAGACAATTCTCCAGGCAGCCAGGGAAAAAAGAACTCTAAATTTTAGAGGAGAATCCATCAGGATGGCATCCTATTTCTCAGCAGAAATGCAGCAAGCCAGAAGAGGGTGGAATCCAATATACAAAAACTGAATAGAGAGTAACTTATGGCCAAGAATAATTTATCCAGCAAAATTATTTTCAGATATGAAGGTGGAATAAAGACCTTCTCAGACAGACAGAAGCTGAGCGAGTTTGCCAGGACAAGTCCAGCACTCAAATAAATATTGAATGAGTCTACTCGACCTGAAACAAAACATCAAGAAAAGTGGAACAACGTTGGGGCAACAGGAAAGAAAATAATAAAACAAATCAAACAAAGAAATACATAATGGTCACAGGAAATCCTCGTATATCAATCATCATTCTAAAAGTTAATGGTCCGAACTCACCAATAAAAAGACACACAGTGGCAGACTGTATTAAAAAACAGAATCTACCTGCCTCCAAAAAACCCACCTCAGCCATTAGCAAAAACACAGATTCACAGTGAAAGGATGGGAAAAAATACTTCAACCAAATGGTGACAAGAGAAAAGCAGGAGTTGCCATACTTATGCCTAATGAAATAAACGTCAGGTTAAAAGGGATATTAAAAGACAAGGACAGACATTACATAATGATAAAAGGCACAATACAGCAACAATAATACTTGAGACTAATTAATATATATGCTAATAATCAGGATGTACCAAAATAGACAAAGAAACTACTAACAGATTTGAAAGGAGAAACTGATGAATACACAATCATTGTGGGAGACATAAACACTGTACTAACAGCCAGAAAATAAATAAGGAAACATCAGCACTGAATGACACATTACAGCAATTGGCCATAATTAATATTGGCAGGACAGTTCATCCAGCAAAAGGAGACAATTCCTTCTTTTCTAGTGCACATGGAATATTCGCAAAGATATCCCACATGCTGGGACACAAAAGGAGTCTCAGCAAATTCAAGATGATTGAAATTATACCATGTTTATCCTCAGACCACCATGCTTTGAAAATGGAGATCAACTGTAAAAGGAAAGCAGAAATAAACACATGTACATGTAGATTAAGAACAGCTCATTTAAAAAGGACTGGATAAAAGAACAATAAAAGATGAGATTAAAAAATATATACAAATTACTGACAATGAAAATACAACATGCCAGAATTATTGGGACACTGCGAAAGCAGTGATAAGAGGGAAATTTATACCAATACAGGCCTGCCTTAAGAAACAAGAAACATCCCAAGGAAACAACTTAACATACCATCTTAAAGAACAAGAAATGGAAGAGCAGTCAAATCTAAAAGTCAACAGAAGAAAGGAAATAATAAAAATTAAAGCAGAGCTATACCAATTAGAGAACCAGAGAACTATAGAAAAAATTAATAATACAAAGAGCTTGTTCTTTGAGAAAGTCAACAAAATTGACAAAACCTTGGAGAGACTAATCAAAGGATGAAAGGAAAGGACACATATATCAAAAATTAGAAAGAAAGGGGAGAAATTACCACAGATATCACAGAAATACATAGGATTATAAGAAAATCTTTGAAGAACATTATGCCACAGAATTTAACGACCTAGAAGAAATGGACAAGTTTCTAGAACCTAATAGCTTACATAGATTGAACCAAGAAGATCTCCATAATCTAAATAGACCAATTCATAGTGAAGAGATTAAAATTACTATCCATAATCTCCCTAAAGGCAAAACCCATGGACCAGATCGTTTCACCAGTGAGTTTTAACAAGTAATCAAAGAATAATAAACACCTATCGTCCTCAGACTCCTCCAAAAAATTGAGGAAGAAACACTACTTCCTAACTCGTTCTATGAGGCCAACATTCCTCTAATATCAAAGCCTGGCAAAGACTATAAAAACAAAGAGAACTATAGGCCAGTATCTCTGATGAACAAAGATGCACAAATTCTAAACAAAATGATAGCAAACAAAATGTAGCGATGCATCAAAAAGATCATACCCCAAGATGAAGTGGTATTCATCCCAGGAGCACAAGGATGTTTCAACATACGAAAATCAAACTATGTGATACACCAAATAAGCAAAATCAAAGATAAAGGATGTATGACCATTTCCCATTGATGCAGAAAAAGCTTTCAACAACATACACCATCCATTTATGATCAAAACACAAAATAAAATAGGTATAGAAGGAAAGGATCTCAACACCATAAAGGCCATATATGACAAGGCCTCGCCTAACAGCATACTCCATGGGGAAAAGCGGAAGCCTATTCCTTAAAATTAGGAAGAGGACAGGGGATGCCCCCTGTCACCACTGTTATTGAATATAGTAATGGAAGTTCTAGCCACAGCAATCAGGCAAGAGAAAGGAATCAATGGTATCCAAATTTGGAAAGAAGAGATCAAATTGTCACTACTTGCCGATGACATGACGCCGTATATAAAAAATTCCAAAGATTCTAACAAGAAACACTTAGAAACAATAAACAAATATAGTAAAGTCGCAGGATACAAAATAAATGTAAAAAAATCAACAGAATTCCTATATACAAACAACAAACCCGCAGAAAAAGAAATGAGGGAATCAATTCCCTTTGCTATCAAAACAAAATGAATGAAATACCTGAGGTTTAAATTAATGAAGAGAGTGTCACACTTATACACAGAAAAGTATAAGACACTTTTGAAAGAAATTGAAACAGAGTTTAAGAGATGGAAACTTATCCCCTGTTCATGGATGGAAAATTTAACACTGTTAAAATGGACATTCCCCTAAATCAATCTACATATTTAATGCAATACCCATGAAAATCCCACAATCATACTTTCGTGAAATAGATAAAAGAATTAGTAAATTTATATGGAAACATAAATGACCTAGAATTGCCAAAGAAATACTACATAAACGAATAAGGCTGGTGCCAGTACATTCCCTGACTTCAATTGATATTACATAGCATCAAGAGTCAAAACAGCTTGGTACTGGCAGAAGAAAAGAAATAAAGACCAAGGGAATAGAACTGAAAACCCAGAAATAAACCCACACATTTATGGACATATAATTTTCGATAAAGGAGAAAAAAACATACAATGGTGAAAAGACAGCCTCTTTAGTAGGTGGTGGTGGTAAAACTGGAAAAATATATGCAAAAAATGAACTTGAGCTGTGAACTCTCTCCATATACAGAAATTAACTCGAAATGGATTAAAGACTTTCATATCAGACCTGCAACAAAAAACCGTAAAGAAGAAAACTTTGGTACTAAACTTATAGATCTAGGACTCCAGGAAGACTTCATGAACCTGACCTCAAAGGCAAGGGAAGTAAAAGCAAAAATAAATGAACGGGATTTTATCAAACTAAAAAGCTTCTGCACAGGAAAAGGAACCATGAACAAGACAAAGGGACAGCCAACTGAATGGGAGAAAATATTTGCAAATAACGCATCAGATAAGGATCTAATATCTAAAATATATAAAGAACTAATAAGGCTTAATAACAAAAAAACGAATAACGCAATTACAAACTGGGCAGAAGAACTAAATAGGCACTTCTCCCA
>PVJL010015634.1:0-23596 GCA_004026885.1 Lyroderma lyra | reverse complement strand
AATTTAGCCCACTCTGATTGGATGAGTCAGGGGGAGTGTTGGGGAATTCCCCGCAGGGCGGAAGCGCCAGAGCTACAGGCAGAGCCCAGAGACTGGAGGGCGGCCGCGGGGGCCCCTGAGGCTTCGGGGGCCATGGCCGGGGTCGCGTGCTTGGGGAAAGCTGCGGATGCCGACGAATGGTGCGATAGCGGCCTGGGCTCTCTGGGTCCGGACGCAGCGGCCCCCGGAGGACCGGGACTTGGCGCGGAGCTGGGCCCGGGGCTGTCGTGGGCGCCCCTCGTCTTCGGCTACGTCACTGAGGATGGGGACACGTGAGTGAAACTTAGGCTGCCAAACCGGGCCCTAGGATAAGACATCTGATTCCCTGTTAGTTTCTGATCCTAGCTTCCCAATCCTTCACTCCTAAATCTGACTTCTGATGCTTGATTTACTGATTTCTAACCCACAAGTCCTAACCTTTAATAAAACCAGTTTACTATCCAACTTTGATCCTAACCTAATAATTTCTGACCGCCTTTCTTGAACTCTGGTTCTCAGAGTTCCACATCCCATCCATTGTCCCAGAACTCGATTTGATCTTCTTGACCCCAGTCCTGAGACCTTTATTAGAACTGTAGCTCAAGCAGTCTCTTCCTGACCTGTAACCTCCCCCAATATGGTCTTTAATCCCTAGCACCTGATTTATGAACGTTAAACCTTGATTTCTAAAATTAATACTTGGTCTTTGATTCTAAGATCCCGCCTTCTGGGTACTAATTTCACATCTCACATTGAAAGAGAAAATGTAAGTTGCATGATATCAAGGATTCATTTGTTAAACAAATATATACCAAACACTACCACATTCCAGGCCCTCTTTTAGGTGCTGGTGATAAGACAGTGAAGAAAGCAGACAAAAATCACTCTGTAGAGTGTACTTTTGTGGGAGGTGGTTATACAGACAGAAAGAGCAGGAAGGAAAGAAGGAAGAAAGGGAGGGAGGGAGGGAAAAAAAGGAAGGAAAAAAAGGGAGAGAGAAAAGGAAGGAAAGAGGGAAAGAAAAGTAGGAAAGAGAGAGAGAAGAAAAAGAAGGAAAAGAAAAGACACAAAGTAAGAGACAAGGGAGACAGGAAGAAACAAAGACAGAAAAAGAAAAAAAGAAAAATGGTATGCCAGAGGTAGTAAGTTCTTTGGAGAAAAATCAAGCAGGAAAATGAGAAAAAGAGATTATCTAAGGAGAACACTTTGGGTAAAAGAGCAACCTTGGAAAGGCCCAAGTGCCAGGGATTGTACCTGGGGTTTTTGTATGTTTTCTGTTATATCCCCAGTAACTGAACAGCGCCTGACCCATAGGTGGCACTCAATAAACATTGATCTTCTTAAAGAACCCACTTGGCTTCATTAATTGTCTCTCTTTTGCTCTCTTTTTGGCTTTCCATTTTATGGTTCTCTGGTTTGACTTCCATTATTTCCTTTCTTCTGCTTACTTTACATTTAATTCTTCTTTTTCTAGTCTTTTAAGGTGGAAGCTGAGGTCCCTGATTTAAGACCTTTCTTCTCTATTACAGGTGTTGCTTGCTGTAAATTTCCCTGAGTACTGCTTCAGCGGTATTCCACAAATTCTGATACGTTGTGTTTTTTATTTCCATTCACTTTGTAATTTCTCTTTTGATTTCTTCTTTGGCCAGTGGATTATTTAGAAGTGTATTATTTGTGGATCAAGAACATACTTTGTATGACCTGAATCTTTTTACATTTATTAAGACTCGTTTTATGGTCCTAAATATTGTGTAGGCATTTGAAAATAATGTGTATTCTGATGTTGGGTATAGTGTTCTCTAGATGTCAGTTACAGGTTTTCTTGGTTTATAGTGTTGTTCCAGTCCACCATAGCCTTGCTGATGATTGCTGTCTACTTGTTCTATCCATTATTGAGAGAGGGGTATTGAAATCTCCAGTAAGAATTGTGGATTTGTCTATTCCTCCTTGTAATTTTATCAGATTTTGCTTCATGTAATTTGACACTGTTATTAGGGGCACAGATGTTTAGGATTATTATGGCCTCTTGCTTCATTGACCTCTTTATCATTATGTTAACCTTCTCTATCTCTGGTAATATGAGGGCTGTCCAGAAAAAAATCCAGCCATAAATGCCTCTATTTTTCATATAACATGGCTGGATATTTGCTGGACAGCCCTCGTATTCCTTGCTCTGAATCTGCTCTGAATCTGTTTTGATGTTAAAACACTCCCTCCTGATTTCTTTTGACTGAGTGGTATTAACATGGCATAGTTTATTCCACCTTTTATTTTTAACCTATTTTTAAATATAATATTTATATTTAAAGAATGTTTCTTGGAGGCTCATACAGTTGGATTTTGCTTTTATAGTCAAGAATGTTTAGACAATTTGCATTTAATTTAATTATTGATATGGTATGTTTACCATATTGTTATTGATCTTCCGGTTTTCTCATCTCTTCTTTGTTTCCCTTTTCTTTTTCTGCTTTCTTTTGGAATAAGTACATTTTGCCCCATCGTATTTCTTTTGTTGGCCTAGTAGCTTTTATTCTTTGTTATTTTAGTGGTTTCTCTGAAAGACAAGGATGGCAACCTCTGGCCTCCAGACAAAATCTGGCAGCCACCTGCTTTTGTGTGGCTGCGAGCTAACAGTGGTTTTCACATTTTTAAATGACTGAAAAATTAAAAAGAAGACGATTTTGTGGCCAGTGAAAATTAAATGAAATTCCAATTTCAGACTCCATAGATAAAGTTCTGTTGGAATATAGCCCCAATCCTGTGTTTCCATATTGCCGGTGGGTTGCTTCACTGTCATCCCAGCAGAATAGGTAAAAGAGAGAGTGCTTGACCCACACAGGCTAAAATATTTATCTGGCCTTTTAAAGAAAATGTTTGCTGACCCCTGCTTTAGAGTTTATAGTGTACAGCTTTAACCTTCAAGTGATATTATGCCACTTAGCATGGAGTGAAAGAACCTTAGAATAGATTATTTCCATTTGTCCCCTCCTGGCCAAAGCTATTGTAGTCATACATTTTACTTACACATGTGTTATAAAGTCCGTCGTGCATTGTTATTTTTGCTGAAACAGTCAATTATATTTTTAAATTATCTTCTACAGAGATTTACATAATAAGACAAAATTTGATATATTTACCCATAGTGTTATCTTTTTTCAGTGTTTAGTTCTTTGTATAGATCCATAATTCCATTCAATATCATTTTCCTTTTGCTTATGTGTTTCCTTTAACATTTCTTATGGTGTGGGTCTGCTGGTGATGAATTCCTTCAGCTTTTGTGTATCTAAAAACATCTACATTTTATCTTCATTTTTGAAAGCTATTTTCTCTGTGTTCAAGGGTTCAAATTTGACAGTCATTGTCTTTGAGTACATTTAAGATGTTGCTCCATTGCGTTGTTTTGCATTGTTCTGTAGGCAGAATCTGCTGTCATCCTTATTTCTAGTCCTCTCTACTTAAGATAGTTTTTCCTATGGTTGCTTTTAAGATTTTTTACCTTTATCTTTGGTTTTGAACAGATTCTTTTATGATGGGACTTACTGTCGTTTCCTTCATATTTTTAATTTTTGGCAGTCATTTAACTTCTTGGATCTGTGGGTTTATCTCACAGATCCAAGAGTTTTCAATAAGTTTGGAGCGTTTTCTAGACATAATTTCTTCAAATACTTTTTCCACTCCCCTTCCCCTTTAGGGACATTGTCCCACTGCTCACTGAACTTCTTTTCACTTTTAAATGGTCTCTTTGTGTTTCATTCTGGAGAGTTTCTGTTGTGAAGTCTTCACGTTCTTCATTAATCTTTTCTTCTGCAGTGTTGTTTAATCTGTTACTTAATCCCATCCAGTGTATTTTCCATTTCAGATGCTATAGTTTTTATCTTTAGTTCAGTTAGTCTTCTTTTATCATCCATGTCTCTACTTAACTTTTGGAATGTATGAGATACGGTTATAATGGACTGTTTTAATATTCTTTTTTGGTATGTGAGTAGTTCCCTGGCCGGAATCGAACCCAGGCCGCAGCGTTGACAGCACCGGCGCTGAAGCCTTAAGCCACTATACCACCAAGGAAATCCTGTTTTAATATTCTTGTTTGCTAATTCTAACATCTGGGTCATTTCTGGGTAAATTTCAGTTGATTAATTATTCTTATCATGGGTCATGGTTTTCCGCTTCCTTGCATGCCTGATAATCTTAGATTAGATGTCAGATGTTGTGGATTTTACCTTGTTAGTGTTGTGTTCCTGTTAATATTCTCAAGTATTGTTCTCTGATGCAGTTAAATTACTTGTAAGTAGTTTGAGCCTTTTGGGTTTTGCTTTTATGATTTGTTAGGTGGGTTCTGAGCAGTGTTCCATCTAGGGCTCATTATCCTCCACTACTGAGTTAAGACCTTCCAGAGTATTCTACCCAATGTCCTATGAATTATGGGTTTTTCTTAGTCTGGCTGGTAAGAACAGGCACTATTACCAGCCCTGTGTGAGTAATTGGCACATTTCTTTAATCCTTTTGGATGGTTTTACCCCCAGACTTGGGTAGTTTCCTCAAACCTATGCCCTGCTCTGTGTTCTCCTAAATACTTGAGAGGCCCCTCTGTAGACTCTGGGGTCTCTTCTGTGCAGATCTCTCAGGATCTCTGTCCTATGATTCTAGCTGCCTGGCTGTCCACGTCCTTGCCTCAGGCCATCTGCCAAGCCCCACCTGGGTTCCCCTTCTCTGTACTGTGGGTTGGAAACTCTCAAGACAGTAAGCTGTGGCAGTCAATCAAAGGACTCGCCTCATTTGTGTCCTGTCTCTCATTGTCATTCATTGCATGACATCCTGTATCTTGAAAACCGTTGTTTCATATACTCTCTTTTGTCTAATTTGTTGCTTGATTCAGATGGGAGGGAAATCTGTTGTGCATGTTACTTCATCTTGAGAGGAAGTTGAAGTCCTGCTTAATAAACACTGATTACACAAATTTGGTGAATTAACTCAGACCTGACCCTCTCAGATTCCAGAACTGTGGTTACAATGCCTAGCACACAGTAGGTGCTCCATGTTTGTTGAATGAATGCATGAATGAATGAATGCAAGAGTACTTGACCTATGCCTTCTGGCCCCTGTCCTTGTCCTCAGGGCACTGCACTTGGCTGTGATTCATCAGCATGAGCCCTTCCTGGATTTCCTCCTAGGCTTTGCGGCTGGAACTGAATACCTGGACCTGCAGAATGACCTGGGTCAGGTGCGCCACTAGGGGACAGTGTTAAGACTTGGGAGCCAGGATTCTCAGTGCGACCCCTAACCCCTACCCTCTGCTCCTGCAGACAGCCCTGCACCTGGCCGCCATCCTGGGGGCGGCATCCACAGTGGAGAAATTGTACGCAGCGGGTGCCGGGTTGCACGTGGCGGAGCGTGGGGGCCACACAGCACTGCACCTGGCCTGCCGCGTGGGGGCGCACGCCTGCGCTCGCGTGCTGCTCCAGCCCCGTCCCCGGCGCCCCAGGGCCACCCCAAGTACCTACCTCACTCAGGGCCCTGACCATGCCCCTGACACCGACCACACCTCTGTTGCCTTGTACCCTGAACCCGACCTGGAGAAGGAAGAGGATGAGAATGAGGAGGACTGGAAGCTGCAGCTGGAGGCTGAAAACCATGAGGGTGAGGGTCCACAGGCACTGGAAAGAGCCTAGGCTCCCAGGCAGGGTGGGAGTACCTGGCTCTGGGCTTAGCTCTCCTGATTCGACACCTAGCCCCTTGGGAAATAATCCTGAGACTTCAGGGACCCAGGCATTGAGACCAAAGACTCCTTGCTCAGGCCCCAGATGGTTGAGAATTGGCTGTGTGGGACCCAGGACCCCCACCTGGAGGCCCCAGACCACTTGGAACTCATAGGCCTAGAGCTACTAGGCCAGATCCAGTCTCCCCAGCTAGAAAGCACAACATACCCTGGGGACCCCCCCACCCCCACACCCAGGCCCCTCATACTCATAGGTCCCAGTCTACTCATAATGAGGGAACTCAAGACCCAGGTCAACTGTGAAACTCTGGCAGCCCAGGTTTCCAGAGATTGACACTGGGGTTCAAGGACAGCCCTCCTCAGCCAGGCCTCATGTCTATCCAGAGCCCTGGCATCTGAGTATTAGCTCCCCCATCTCTAAGCCCCACTACCTGGAACTAGGCCCCTCCACAAAGGGACTGAGGTCATCCAGAACCCAGTATTCACCCCAGTGGCCGCCCCACCCCTCAAGGTCACAGGCCCTTCAACTACTCAGGACCCAGGAATTTTGGGTCCAGGTTCTTTGTGAAGTAAGACCAGAGACTCAGGTCTCCTGGCCCCAAGATCTGGACCTCCTGTCCTTAGCCCCCCAGCTCTTCAGCCATAGGCCCCAGACATCCCACAACTGAGGCATGGGCACCACCAGCAAGTTTCAGTCCACCTGAAATTTGGTATTTGCGATGCAGGTGGCATACCCAGGAATTCAGGAGCCAGACCCAAAACTCAGACACCCTCCCCCAGGATTGTGGCACTGGGGCCCAGGCCCCTCACCCCCATCACCTAACACCAGTAACTTTGTCCTCAGGCCACACCCCACTCCATGTGGCTGTCGTCCACAAAGATGCAGAGATGGTTCGACTACTCCAGGAGGCTGGAGCTGACCTCAACAAACCGGTGAGTCGCCCCAGGGAAGAGATGTGGCCGGGGTTGTTCCCAGAATGGGGCAGGGCCTCCTCTGACCTCCCTGCTGCACCCCGCAGGAACCCACATGCGGCCGGAGCCCCCTGCACTTGGCAGTGGAGGCCCAAGCGTCTGATGTGCTGGAGCTTCTCCTGAAGGCAGGCGCCAACCCCGCTGCCCGCATGTATGGTGGCCGCACCCCACTGGGCAGTGCCACGCTCCGGCCCAACCCCGTCCTCGCCCGCCTCCTCCGTGCACACGGAGCCCCTGAGCCTGAGGACGAGGATGACAAGCCCGGCCCCTGCAGCAGCAGTAGCGACAGCGACAGCGGGGATGAGGGCGTGAGTCAGGAGGAAAGGCTGGACGGCCCAGCCGGGGGGTCAGGGTAGATGGGCACATGGGAAGGGGGAGAAATTGGGCACTGCGTTGAGACTGACTGAGGGCTGCTGCAATTGGAGAACTCAGGTGGGAGAGCAAGCAGTGCGAGTGACCTGGACGAGGGTGGTGGGGAACACTCAGGCTGTAGTCATGGAGAAATTAAGGCGATGGCAGAGGCAGAGAAAAGACCTCAGTCATAGTGACTGGTAACTAAGCCGTGGTGGGCAGCAGCGTGGGGAGTGGTTTTGTGGAGCGAGAAAGAGTTGAGAACTCAGGCCGTGGGAAGATGACCTTGGGCAGCAGTGATGGAAGACCTTAGCCAGTGGTGAGGAGGTTTCTTTGGAGAACCCAGGCAGCAAGGATACTTGGGCATGGGATGACGCTGAATGGTGGGCGTTGAGGGATTTGGGTAAAAGCCGCGGGAAGGGGTGGAGGAGGGAGACCTCAGTGGCTGTGGCTGCTGGAGAACAGGAGCAGCAGCCAGGTTAGAGGCCAAGCAGAAGCAGTGGGAGAACGCAGATCAGCTTGAAAATGGTAGATGGAGAACTAGGAGCAGGGGAGTTGAACTACGAGCTGGGGACTTTGAGGCAAGACTCAGTTCTTAGGGTGGGTGAGAGAACTTGGACAGCAGGCAAGGTGGCAGCCACCTGAGCCCCTCTGCCTGGCCCCCTCTACCCCCAGGATGAATACGACGACATCGTGGTCCACAGTGGCCGGAGCCCAAGCCGGCTACATCCTACCCCAGCCTCCAAACCTCGCCCTGAGGACCCTGTCTGACATACTTGTTAATAGAATTTCCAATTTAATAAAATCCCTGACAACCAGAGATGAGATGGGCGGTCACCTTCCAGTCTTCCAGCTTACTCTCTGGCCCCATCCCTCCCACATTGAGTGCTCTGGTGGTTTTCTCCATGCTTTATTCACTCGGAAGGTTTGGGGTGGGTTACAGGGGTGGGGGTGGGGGGGATTTCCTGAGTCAGTCTGAGCCCAGCCTTTCTTAGCCAGAGCAGACTTGGCCCCTCAGGCCTGGTTCCAAGGCACACCCTTCCCCCAATTCCTGCAGGTTGGGGAGCGGAGTGGGGTGCCAGGAGAGCTGGGGGCTGTGGGAGTCAACAGTCCTGAGCCATAGGGTATGTTGGAAAGGAAGAGGACATAAGGTCGGAGGTCAGCCTTCCCTCCTGAGCTCCTCGCCCAGCATCTCCGTCGCGGCCTTCAGCTCCTCTCTCATGTGCTCCAACCGCTCCACATCCTGGTCCTGGTGGGATCAGAAATGTGGTGGTCAGTGCCCACCTTCCAAGGCAGACTGCCTCAGTGGTCGCCCATGAATGTGGGCCGTGTCAGCTTGCGCAGCGGAAGCCAGCCATAGCCATTCTGGTCATCATGGGCTGCGATGGTGACCACAGCGGTCGTCATAACCCTAGAAGAGTTGGCCAACACAAGTGGTGCAGTCTGTAGTGGCTGCCTTAGCCAGCAGCAGCAGACACAGGAGTAGCAGAGGTGCCCAATTTGGATGCCATGACCCATTGAGGAGGTGATGGCCATTTGGTCACAGCCACCAATCATGGAGACATTGTACTTTCTGTGAACCTGCAGTAGTGGCCATCAGTAGCGCAGTGATCCAGGCCCAGAAGCCACTTGTCACATGACCAGTTAGCTCACTGGGGACTGGCAGTGGTGGTTAACTCAGATGCTTCTGTGCACTGATGGTGGCCACTTGGGTTGCTGTCATCTCAGAGTAGAAGCCATCTTGGTCAAAGAGAGGCCCTGCCCACATGTTGCTACCTAGCCCTAGCCACTGCAACCCATTGGTGCTAACTTGCTGTTTCTGGCCCAGCACCACAAGCTCTTCCATCCACCCGGGTCCCCACTGCCTCCCGCACTCACCTCCCTCTGTGGAGCCTCTTCCTTCTCCTGCTTGTGCTCAGTGCCTGGCTGCTGGAGGTGGTGGCGGTGCAGCGAGGCCTCCTGCCTCTGTCTTCCGCCGTTCTCGACCCCCTGCCACAGGCTGTGGCCCCCACCCAGCACCTGCACGCCCTTCTCCTCGGCCTCGAACTGGGCTGTCTCCTCATCACTGGCCTGCTCGGCCACCCGCTTCTGGGGGCCCCACTTCCACAGGCCCTTGAAGATCTCCATGGGCCCCCTCTTCTCCCCGTCACGGTCTTCCTCCTGGTGGAGTCGGCTGTGGAGCTGCCCACGGATGGCCTGTTCGCGCACCTCAGACTTGTGGGTCCTCTCCTCTGCCTCTTCCTCTTCCTCGTCCCTCATCTCCTGGCTGGCGCTCGTCTTCCCAGCCTCCCGCTTCTTGAACTCCCCAGCCAGCAGACCTTTCTCCTTGGTGGACACACAGCCGTAGGGCTCCGTCTCACACATTTCTGGTGGAAACAAAGGATGCTGTCTGTACAGCCAGTGGGAAATAGATTTCAAGGCATTCTGGAGTCCACCTGAGGTTCCACAGGGGGACTACCTGGAACTGAGAGAGGAGGGCCAGGTGCATTCTCCGCCCCCTCCCATACTTCTGTTGGGAGCCCCAAGGTTGGGTGGGGGGCCGGACTGGACACACTGAGTAATATCATGCCAGCCCAGGCCAGGGGGCTCTGGGACAAGAAGAGGACACCCTTTCTCTAGGCAGCACTGGACAGAACCCTGGGTGGGGTGGGGATCCCAGAGGAACTGGGGCCTGGGGCCTCCTTACCTTTGTGGAGGAGAGCCATGCAGGGGCCTTGCTGGGCCTGGCCCAGTGTCAGCACTTCTGTGACCACCTCTGCCAGACAGCGGGTCAGCTGGAGGTGAAGGGTCAGAGGCGAGGTTGAGGGCAGGGCAGATGGGAATAAGGACAGCAGTTGGAGGGTTGGAGGGGAGATGATCATGGAGGAGGCTGGGCAGGGAAGGCCAGGGCCCCAGGGAGATGAGGTTGGGTCAGGGGTCCACACTCCTCACCTCTTCCTTGGAGGGTCTTGGCGCCAAGGGAGCAGCGGTGGCTATGGAGGAAGGAGATGGGAGCTGGGTGCGGGACCCCCCTGGGTGCTGTCCTCGATGCTGGTCCAAGCTTGAAGGGCGTCCCAGTAGTAGCCACAGTCCCCACCCCACCCCACCTGCCAGGTGTGCCATCCCCACCTGTAGGCTCGGCCCATGAAGCTCTAATCCAACCCCGCTGGGTATACTGTCCCAGCCCCCAGGTACCCTAGTCTGTGCTCCCCGGGCTGGCTGCTGAGATGCCCCCTCCCTGGTTCCTGGCACTCACCTGCCCCCAGCAGCAGGGACAGCGGCAGCAACAGCAGTACGGAGGTGCGCCCGCAGCCCTGCATGGTGGTGCGTCCGGACTAAGGTCCTCAGCACTGTGCAGTCCAGGGTGGCCAGTCCTTTATAACCCGCGCCCTGTCCCCGCAAGGATGTGACGTCACTGCCGCCCCCTCCCCGCCCACGGCTGAGCAACAGCTGCGGGGCGCCGACCTGCCTGAGATCCTCAATTATTCATGGGGACCCATGCCCTGCACAGGCTCCCCTCCTGCTTCTGGCGCTTGAGCACGCTTGAGCACCAGCATGCATGGGGGGGAAGGGACCTCTCCCCAAGGAAACAAATTCTGATGAGCTTAAGACCTCAGTGGGAGGTGGACGTGGGTTCCAATCCAGCAGCAGCCACTTACAGACCAATCTCAGGTAACTCCTACTTTCCTTGGCCCCAGTTTCCTCATCTGGAATGTGGGTCTGATAGCTTATCTCTTCAGAGCTTGTGGCTGGGCTCCGCCTGACTCCCAGCTCCACTGCTACCAGCCCTGCAGCCCTGCAATACTGCAGCCCTGGGACAATTCCTTGACTTTTTTTTTTTTTTTTTGGTATGTGGGTAGCTCCCTGATTGGGAATCGAACCCAGGCCGCAGCGCTGACAGAAGTTAATCTTTAAGAACTGTTTCTTCATTTGTGAAATGGGGTTGGTGCCAACCTAACCCTCAGGTGAGGCCTGACAGTGAGGAGTAAGTAAATTAATGTGTAAGTTAACACAGGCAGTATCGGGTGCTGGGAACTGCAGAGGTTCCTAGCATCTTCATTCCAGCACTACTGTGAGGGGGACCCAAAAAATCCCAGAATTACCTCCTGGAGGGTGGGGCCCTTGTAGCACAGGCTTCCCCTGCTAGGAGGATGTTCTAGAAACCCATCTGCATCACTGTACCAGCTGGCATTGGGAGAGGCTGCGTTCAGCGTCAGTGAATTTTTTTTAGAGACTCTTTCAACTCCTTTGCCCATTTCACAATGGATTATTTACACGAACAATGTGTGGCATGACAACACACCTGCCCACACCACACTGAATGTTCAGTTTTTGACGAAAAAAATGGCCTGACCCCCCGCTTTTGTGCCCCCTCCATTCACCAGATCTTGCCTCGAGCGAACTTTTTTTGTTTCACCTGATGAAAAAGTCCTCAAAGGGAAATGTTTTGCTGATGAGGAAGAGGTGAAAAAAAAAATAGCAGAAGCACTAAAAGAAATCCAAACTGACGAGTTCAAACACTGTGTTGAGCAGTGGAAACAATGTCTCAGTCGGTGCACTGCATCAAACAGTATGCTCTGAAGGTGACTGAAGTTTAAACACGTAAGAATAAATACACATTTTATAAATAAATGCCGGGGTTTTTGGGGGTCCACCCTCGTACATGCCCAGCCCGCTTCTGGATTCTGGGGCTACGGCAGTGAAAGACCTGGCAAACTGTCCTGCCCTCTTGGAGTGGACATTTGAGAAGGGGGATAGAGACAATACTCAAACACACGTTATGTAAGAAAGGAGGAAGTGACTGCAGAGTTGTCACATGCGTGTGGGTGTAGACACTGATGGGGATTTTACTTTGGCCCAGGGACGTCCTCTGCAAGGAATTGACACTTGGGGGAAGGCCTGAGTGATAACATGGAGGCAAGCACACAAGACCTAGGGGAAGAGAGGACAGGGAGGGCCCAGGCGGTGCAAAGGCCTGTCGGGAATGAGTGTGCAGAGTTCAAACAGCAAGGCCAGTTGGGGGTGGCCAGAGCATGACAGAGATGGGGAGGGTGGAAGAGGACAGGCAGATCGTGTGGGGCCTTGTGGACAATGGTGACAACTCTGCCCTTCCCCGAGTGACATGGAGCCATGGGAGGCTCTGAGCAGCGGGGGGATGTATCCTGCCACGGGTGTCCACAGGGTCCCTCTGGCTGTGAGTCAGGGGCAGGGAGCAGGGAGACAGTCAAGAGGCTGTGTGACTCTCCAAATGGGAGATAAGAGTAGACAGGACAAGGGAGGGGGCAGGGACGAGAGCGCAAAGGCAGGTTCTGGAAATGTTTTAAAGGTAGAGCTGCCAGGGTCTGCTGATGGCCTGGATGTGGATATGACAGGAGTCACAGAGGACCGGCAGGGCCGTGGCCTGAGGAGCTGGGAAAAGCTACATGTACTGAGATGGGCACACCCAGGGGAAGAGTGAGTTTTCCCTTCACCGAGTTTGTACTGCCTATTGGCCCCCAACCTGGGGCTGGGGACCGTGGGGTGAAGTTGAAATAGGTCAGCACAAGGTGCCACTGTCCCAAAGTCAGGGGAGAGGCCTCGGCGTCCTCTCAGTTCCCCTGGTGGCCCACAAACTACCCTGTGTGTGCTCTGGGGGTTGCTGGACACTTGCAGCCATGGTCCCTTTGATGATTTAGTTCCTCTGAGAAACTGCCCAGTCCCGTCCCCCAGCAAGTTGGCCAAGGCCATCTCCCTTGCTCACAGATCCACAAAGGCTTGTTCTGACCAATTTATTGGGGACTTTCTGCTAAGCACAGAGGGAGGGGAGAAGGAAGGGGGCATGGAGGCCTCTCTCCTTCCTCTATACCTAGAGCCTTTAAGTCCCCAGACGTCCTGCTTCCCAGTGCAGGTTGGGACCCCTCCCTGACAACAGGGTCACTGATTCCAGAAAAGTAAGAAGGACAGGTGGACCAGGGAGTCCAGAGGCCCCAGTGTGGAGCTGACAGGAGGAATATAGCTGTCAAGACAGGCTTAAGACAACAGTCCCAGGTCCCTGGAGCTCCTGGTGGCTGATGAGAGAGAGTCCTCAGCTCGAGGCAGGATGGCCTGCGAACCTGGGCTTCTGGGGCTGGTTGGGGCCAATGTACTGGAGAGGCGCATGGGTGGGGCCCGTGATCCGGTCGGTGCCTAGGTAGGGCTGGAGGGCAGGGGGCACGAGGACCGAGCCGTCCTGGGGACAAAGCAGGCCTCAGAATGCTGCCGCTGTGCCGGCCCTCCACCCGGTGCCCCTGTGGGTGTGCTCCTGGACCCCCTCACCTTCTGCTGATTGCTCTCTAGGAGGGCGATGAGGAGTCGGGGGACAGCGCAGGCTGTGGCGTTCACCTGGGAGACAGGCATGGTCAGCCCGAGACCCAGGCCCAGCTGGCCCGGGAGGGGCTGAGGCACGTGGGTCTAGGGGAGTGAGGTGCGGTGCTCACCGTGTGGGCGAACTGCAGCTCCCCGGCCTCCGGCTGGAACATGATGTGCAGGCGACGGCTCTGGAAGTCCGTGCAATTGGAAGCACTGGTGACCTGGGTGAGGGGGCAGTGTGGGCTGAGAGGACCGGCCGGGCTGGGGCGGGGGGTGCACTGTCATCCTCTTTCCACCCTGTATCCCCACTGGGGCAGGGGCTCACCTCGCCAAAATGGCCTCGGCCTGGCATCCAGGCCTCAATGTCAAACTTGCGGTAGGCAGGGAGGCCCAGTTCCTGGGTGGGCATGTCCAAGACCCTGCAGCCACAGGGAAGGACAAGGTGGAGGTCGGAAGGTGAGAGACGAGCAGGAGGGAATAAAAATGGAGGCAACGAAAGAGATGGTGGCCAAAAAAGTGGGCAATGGAAGTGAAAAAAGAGGAGAAAGTGGCACATGGGAGAGCTCCTTGAGGCAGGGGGTGGTGACAGAGGTGGTACAGGAGGAGGATGCAGGGGAGGAGAAAGGGCATGTGGCCGCATCTCCAGCCTGCTCACCATGGCCATTCCTACTGCTGTCATAACGGCACGCCCAGATTTCTCTAAGGGGTCACCCAGAAAAATGTCCACGTTTCTCAGCATCTTTTGAAAGCTAGGGGTGACTGTGAGAGGAAGTAGGCTTGCAACGTCCGGGTCACCCCTTAAAGGAAAGGGGTGACCCCCTTCACACAGGGTGATGAGCTATCTTGGACCATGTGCATGAGGTGGCTCCCTAGGGACGGGGAGCAACCGGAAGGGAGGGCCCTGTGCGGCTTATGCTGCAGTTACAATCTGATAATTCAGGGGTTCCCGACCTGTGGGTCGCGACCCCTTTGGGGGTCGAACGACCCTTTCACAGGGGTCGCCTAAGACCATCGGAAAACACATATCAGATACTTCCATGATGATTCATAACAGTAGCAACATGACAGTTATGAAGTAGCAATGAAAATAATTGTGTGGGGGTCACCACAGCATGAGGAACTGGATTAAAGGGTTGTGGCATTAGGAAGGCATAGGACTTGAGAGGTTGATAGGCAGACAGATAGCCTATATAAAGATATAATCCTGATTCGAGGAAAAGGGGGCAGGGAGAGAAGTGGGGAGGATTTTCAAAATGGGGGGGAGGATTTTCAAAATGGGGGGCACCCAGCCAGTTCCCACCTTCTCTCCCTCCACCTCACCCTCCCTCCCCTCTTTGCACCGGAAATGCAAGCCCAGCTCTGTCAAGATCTCCATCTGAAGGGAGAGGAACTCCTCCAGCAGCTGTGAGCTCTGCTCCAGCCCAGGGCCTGTCACTCCAAACATCTCCACCTGGGGCAAGGCAGAGAGCACAGGAGTCAGGAGGCCAGGGGTTGCGGGGGTGAGCCCCCAAAGTCTCGGCTATGCCAACCTTGGTGAAGTGGTGCACTCGGTACAGCCCCCAGGGCTCCTTCCCTGTGTCTGTTTCTGCCCGGTAGCAGGTACTGGAACAAACCATCCTGGGGGAGCAGGAAAGGTGGGGTCAGGGAAGGCAGAGGGAATGTTACAGGTAGGGACAAGGTCTACAGGAACTGGGAATCACCTGATTGGCAGGTCCCTGAAGGCAACAGAGTGGTCCATGAAGTAGCCTGGGAGCAGAAGAGGACAGAGTGAGTCAGCCAGGGCTACCCACCATCATATGAAACCTCTGTGAGAATTAGAAAAGGTATCCCCTCTGGCAGACATCTTTTTTCTGGGCATGTGGCTAGATCCTCACTGTCCTGTTGTGCAGTAGACAACCTGCACAACTCTACATGTTGGCCCTGGGACTGCTGAGATACCCTGGGCAGGTGGCCACCACCCCTCAGGATGCTCCTGGTTGGCTCCCTATAATCCTTCCTGCTCTGAGGACCCTGGAGGTGTCCTGAGCCCACCCTGTCCCCTTGGCAGTTGCTCACCTGCAAGCCCCACCTCTGCTGTCCCAGCCAGGTTGAGGTCTTCAAAGCGGGAGGGGTCGATGTTGTAAATTTGGGATGGGGTGGCATTTGGTGTCATCCCACAGCCTTCCTGGAGAGGCCAAGCCAAGGTCAGGGGCCAGGTAACCTTGGGCTCCTCCCTTTTGCAGTCACAACCCCTGCTTCTTCCCTGGAAGCATCTGGAATCACCCTGGTCTCCCTGTTATAGCCTGACCCCCTCAATTCAGCCCCAAGGCAGTTGGTCAGGGGAGAGAGCCTGGTCTCCCTGCCTGGGGCCCCCAGAACAGAGCCTGGCACACTGGGCATGGGAAGCAGGGTCCTCACTCACAAACACAGCTCCTCGGAGAAGGTCTGGCACCGTCATGGGGGTGAAGCCCTATGAGGGGTAGGGGAAGGGGTGAGGACCACAGTCAGAACCCCCACCAGACCCCCAGCTCAGGCCTGAAGAAGGGACACGGTAGGGTGAGTCAGTGGCACCCCCATCACCCCAGTCCATTCCACTGCAGAGGAGATCGAGGAACGTGAGCAGTGGGGTTGGAGCTGGCCCTGGGCCCTTGTGGCCCTGTTGCTGGGGCCCTCCTCTAGTGCTTCATGGTTTCCCCACCCAGATCATATCACACAGGGCAGCCAGAAGTGCAGCTCAAAAGCTTGGGTCTCTCTCTGACCACATCCCTCCCCTGCTTAAAGCCTCCCATGGCTCCCCAGGAAATGTCCCTTAGGAAATGTCCCAGTCCCTCACCATGGCCAGCATCCCACTCAGCCCCTGCCAGTCCCTCTACATGAAGGCAGGCAGTGGGGTGCAGTGGTTACAAGTGTAACCTTGAGCCAGCACACCAGCTGTGAGGCTTTGGGCTACTGACTTCCCTCCCCGGGCCTCAATTTCTCCTTCTCTAAGGTGGAGGTAAGACTAGCACCTACCTCATAAAGTTGCCCTAAGAATTAAATGTGTCAATGATACATGGAAAGTTCTGGAAACAGTGACTAGAACAGAGGTCACACCTCCTCCTCTCTGCCTTGAGCCTTCTGGGCTCAGCTTCAATGCCACCCCCTCCAGGCAGCCCTCCCATCCTGGCCCATACCCGGTGGATGAGCTTGTTGAGTGTGAAGTTGACCAGGCCGTGCTGCAGGAGGGCCCCGGCCCCGCGCAGGTAATAGGAGCGGTGGCCGGACACGTGGGACAAGCGCCTGAGAGACAGATGGGCAGACGGTGGGGCATGTGGGCCAGGGCTGGGGGAAGAGGAGGACTCAAATACCCCAGGGCAGGGGCCCAGCTGCCAGGCGGGGGATTGGGCATCAAACATTCATGCCGGGCGCGGCCCTGGCAGTTCCCCGTTCCGTGCTGAGCTGGGGGAGGCAGAGCCGGCAGCCAGCTGTTGGGGTGAGGACGGCTGGGTAGAAGGGGCTGGGAGGGGGGGGCTCACTTCTGGCGAATGATGTCGAGTTTCTCAGCAATTTCCAGGTGGCCCCGGGGTTGGAAGGAGAAAGCTGGATGTGGATGAAACGCAAAAGGGTAAGAGGGGGAGAGAGACAGGGACCAGGGAAAGGGAGAAAGAGGATTTAGAGACAGCAGGAAGGACAAGCAGTAGGCAGAGAAAGGGCAAGAAAAGGAGAGGAAGACAGAGATAAAGGGAAAAAGGACAGAGGGAGAGGAGAAAGAGAAGAGAAAGAGAAACAAAGACAAAAGAAGAGGGACTAAGATGGAGGCAGGGAGGGGAAGGCAGAGGCAGAAAAGGAGTGGAAGAGAGACAGAAAGAAAAGGAAACACGGGGAGGAAAGGACAGAGAATCAGACAGGGGGGGGGGGGCGACACAGAGAGCCAGGAGGAAAAGCCCATGAGAGACTGGCCAAAGCAAGGGGGCCAAAGAGAGAGACAGACGGACAGACATACACATGGACACACACCCAAAGGAGACAGGGTGAGAAGGCCCGATGAGGTGAGGGGATCCCGAGAACAGGAACTGAGAATTGCCCCATGGACCAACCCCACCCAGCCCAGTCGGGGCAGGAAGATGGAGCCACCTCCCGCAGCACCCAGAGTTCTCCAGGCACCAGCACAGCCGCAGACCCCAGGAGCCCCTGCCCCGAGCCTGGGGTCCCAGGCCTGAGTGTGGCCTACCTGGCTTGTCCCCCACCACGTGGAGCACTCGGGCCTGGCTCTCGTCCCCGATGGGCTGCAGGGAGACAGCGGGTGTCACTGGGAAGGTTGCACCAGGCAGGCCTCCTGCCATCCGCACTGCCCTGAACAGCACTTACTGTGTCCGGGTGGCTCCAGTTGGGCAGCCTCAGCGCCCACAGGTAGAAGCGTTCCTCGAGTTGAGCCTCCTTGGGGTACAGGAGCATGAGCTGCTTCCGGATCTCCCGGCCTTGTGTCCGCAGACGCTGATATTCGGGGTCCTGAGGGCAGGAAAGCAGGGTCAGCCCAGGATGGGGAGGAGGAGTGTCCCTCAACCAGTCTGACCCGGCCTTGCAGGACCTCTGTGATAGACATCGGTTGCCTCCTCTTTTGGCTCACGAGAATGGGCCCCAGACCTATGGCTGAAGGGCTGCAGCTATCAGGAAAGCGCTCCTCCTTGCACCTGACCCTGCCTCCCCTCCCCCACGGAAAGAAAGTTCCCTGGGACTAAAAGGGAAGCAGATCTGAAGACGGAGCCAGGACTGGGATCCAGCGGTACCTGAAGATTTTTAGTTTCATGAATCAATAGAGCCTGGTTTTCTTTTTTCCTTAATCCTGTTGGAGCTGTCCTATACAATGGCGGAATCATGACTGTCACCATCACATACAATGAGGCATCACGACAGAGAGATATGGTATCTGCTGCCCACCCCCACCCCACCCCAGTGGGGACAGGACAGTGACCCCCCCATAGTACCTGCTGTACTTGACTGTCACCATGGTTCACCTGGGAGAAAAGAGACAGGGCGATTAGGCTGATGGGAGTGGGGGTGGGGAGGAGGGCGAAAAGTCGAATAGGGCCAGGGGACCTGAATTCTTTGCTCTGCCAGGGCCTGGCTGGGTCCCTCCTTGACTGTGCCTCAGTTTCTCTGTCAGTAAAGCTGGAAGGAGGCAAAGATGACATCACACCTGCAGCAATGCTTGGTGTGCTGCCCCATGCCTGGCTCCGTGTGGAGGGCTTTCACATCATCCTATTTCTTCATAGACCACTCTGTGAGGTGGACATCCATGTGACCCGTTTTGTAGATGAGAAAACTGAGGCTCAGAAAGGTAGTCTGAGCATATATTTGGACGCCTGCAACCAAGGCCTTGGATATGCTGAGCCTTCTACAACCCTAAGCAGCAGAGGGAATCAGACAGACCTAGCTGGGAATGCTGGGTGCCTCTGAACTAGTCTCTTCCCCTTTCTGAGCCTCAGTATCCCCATCTGTGAAGTGGGATGATAATGGCCTTCCCCCAGCAGGCTGCTGCATGGCTTCCCTGAGAAGATGCACTAATGCTCACTGGACATTAATGTGTTCATTTTGTGAACTGCCCGGGCCTGGCACACACCCAGTAGATCCCTGGGAGACATAATCGGTATTGTGACAGGCCTTCAAGCACAGTGGGGGAAAAGCGGCCCCAATGCCTGGATGCGAATCCCATTTCTCCCATTTCCTGGCTATGGGAGTTGGGCACGTTTTAACCTTTTGGGGTCTCAGTTTCCTCAGCTGTAGAAATGGGTTTGTACTGTCCCAATCTCACAGAGTTGCTGTGAGGATTAAGAATAAGGGAAGCACCTAGAACAGTGCCTGGTACACAGTGATTGGTATATACACATCGGCTATTTTTAGGATTATTTTTCAGTCCTTTGAGGCGAACCCGAGCTCACTTGCCTTCCTTTTTTCCCATCCAGTGGTTCTCAACCTTCCTAAGGCCGTGACCCTTTAATCCAGCTCCTCATGTGGTGGTGACCCTCATACAATTATTTTTGTTGCTACTTCGTAACTGTCATGTTGCTACTGTTATGAATCGTCATGTAAAGATCTGATATGTGTTTTCCGATGGTCTTAGGCGACCCCTGTGAAAGGGTCGTTCGACCCTCAAAGGGGTCGCGACCCACAGGTTGAGAACCGCTGCCCTAGCTCCTTGACTCAGTTGGCCCTTCCGGGCAGCCTGTAGATCAGGCGATGTGGGCCTAGCCCAGGTTGCCTCCTGCTGTGACTAGGGCATCTGGGTCCATGAGATGTGAGGGGACTGCTGGATGCTTCAGGAAAGGTCTCCCTGCTCTTGGAAAAAGGCTCTCAAGCCAGAGAAGTCTTGTTTTCTGCCTCTGGCTGAGTCATGGGAAGAGACGCTGTGCCATGGCAGCCATCTTGGATCTGTGAGAGGGGAAACTGAGGTCAAACCACCGCAGTGAAGTGGCAGGTGGACAGAAGGAAAGAACCTGCATCGGGGATGCCGGATCAGCGGCTAATTCATCAACCCCAGAGATGCCTGGCCCTGGGTGGCTTGTTCTGTGAGTACCAGATGTCCACACCCTCTAAGTTCCTTAAATTGGATTTCCCAGAGCCATCCTGCTGCCCCCGCCCCCCAGGAGCCCCATACTCACCAGCAGACCCCGCACTGCCTCAGCCACAGCCCGCTTCTCCTCCTCCAGGTTCCGAATCTGCTCCCGCAGCTGCCTCAGCTCCTGCCATGTCGTGATCTGGGGGAGGGTACAGCAGGGAAAGACACGAAGTGGCCACTGTCCTCTGTTCCTTCAGGCTGGAGCCTCACCCCAGTGGCTACCTGCACCAGCAATGGGGTGAGACAAGACAGCCCTCCCTGTCCCCCGTTAGTCATTCCCTCCTTTCCCTCAGTACTAGCACCCCCTCAAGTTTCTCTTTCTCAGTCCCTCGGACTGGACCACAGAGGAGAGCTGAACAGGACAACACCCTAAGGGACGCAGAACACGGAGAACAAAGGACATGGACCTGAGGCCCCCACCAGTACTCACCTCTGGATTCCCATGTGAAAATGAAAACAGCCCCTATTTTAGGGGCCGCCACTACAGCTAACCCTGCACTCCTCATGGGGGTCTGAAAGGGTGAGAGAGACCGACACCCCAGATCTCATTTCTAGGGCACAACTACTGCTGTGGAGGCTCTCGGTGAGCCCAGATCCCTGAGCAAAACCCTTTGTCCTCTCTGGCTGCAGTTTCCCTTTGACAAAATGGGTCAGACGCTGTCCTGCCACCCCAGGACTGGAAACCGGAAGGGGAGACTGGGCCACAGGGTGGGTTGCTACTCACTTGGTGGCTCCCCTGGATGAGTCCTGGACACTTCACACTCACCATGTACAAAAGTGACTTTAGGAAAAGCATCTCCCTCCAAATCTGCTCCTCATCCTTAGGGACAGTCCTACCAACTCCCACCCCCATCCCAGAGCCCTGGACCTCCTCCTGGATGCCACCCAGCCCTGAGGCCAGGAACCATATCCCATCTTTTATGCCTCATGAACATCCATCAAATATGTCCCTTACCCCTCCCAGCCCACCCTGCCCATCCCTGATCCTGTCCTTTTCAAGAGGATCACTGGGCCAGACTCCCAGGCTTCAGGCTCAACCCCTCCAATCCAGCCAGAGTTCTTACACCATCTCTTTCTTGCCTGAAAACACCCACAGTTCCCGGGGTCCTCTAGGACCAAATCACATCCCTTGTTATTGCCTGTAAAGCCATATGTCACCTCTCTTTTCACACTGTATGGCCTAAAGAAGTGTTTTTCAAGCTTTGGGATGTCCCCCATTACTGGGTTATAAAATTTAGGATTGCTAAACCAGCACTTAAAAAATTGTGGTATATATACATGAAATTTACCATTTTTAAGTTCAGCGGCACTAAGTACATTCACACTGTTGTGCTATCATGACCCCATCCATCTCCAAAACTGTTTCATCTTCCCAAACCGAAACTATGTACCCACTAAACACTAACTCCCCGTCTCCCCTCCGCCAGCCCCTGGCAACCACCACTTTCTGTCTCTGATTTTTGACTATTTTAAGTACCTCTAAGGGGAGTCATAGAGTATTTGTATTTTTGTGATTGGTGTATTTCATTTGGCATAATGACTTCAAGGTTTATCTATGTCCTTCCCTTTTAAGGTCGAATAACATTCCATTGTATCTATCTATCTATCTATCTATCTATCTATCTAAATAGGTAGATGTATACCACATTTTGTTTATCCATCTGTCGATGGACACTTGGGTTGTTTCACCTTTTGTCTATTGGGAATAATGCTACCATGAACATGGGTGTATAAATATCTGTTCAAGTCTCTGCTTTCAGTTTTTTTAGGTATATATACAGAAGTGGAATTGCTGGATCATATGGTAGTGCTATGTTTAATCTTTTGAGGAACTGCCAGATTGTTTTTCCACAGAGGCTGTAACATTTTACATTCCCACCAGCAATGCAGAGGGTTGGGGTTCTAATTTCCCACATCTTTCATAACACTTCTTATTTTCTGCTTTTTTTTTTTTTGATAATGGCCATTCTAATGGGTGTCTAAATCAGCACTTTTAAAATTAAATAAGAATATAACAAAACCTAAGAATGCATCACACACAGTAAGTGCAAGAATTGTTAATGAAACTTTGGTTTCAACTTAGGGTGTGTGTACTGGGTCAGGATATGAACTGTATTTCTTACTCTTGGCCACAAAATTTGAAAAAAGCTACTAAAGGGTGTGACACTCTAAATTACCTACATGTCCACCAAATGGATATTTCATTCTACCTCTAGGCTTTAGTAAGTGCTGGTTTCTCCACTGGAACACTCTTTCCCCCTCTTCCACTGGCTACCCTTACTCATTCGACAGATGTTTGCCCAATGCCACCTCCTCTGAGAAGCCCTCCCAGTACTGCATCCTCTGCTCTGTCTTCATAGTACTTACCAGAGATTAGTGATATGTTTTTAATTGTATGTTATATTATCTCTTTCACTAGACTGTGAACTCAAGATTGTCTTGGTCATGAGTAAGCATAGTAGGGTAGTTGAAGAATGGATTCCGGAGCCAGACAGCATAGGTTCAAATTCCCACTCTGCCACTTACCAACTTTGTGATCTTGGGCAACTTAATTGACTTCTCTGAGCCTTAGTTTCCCCTCTGATATAATGGGGAAAATAATGGCACCTACCTCACAGGATTATTGGAAAACTTAAATGAAGCTAATATGTATAAAGCAATTAGAACAGTATAGTAGGGGAGTCCAAGAGAGGGCTGGAAGATTTGGGGTCCCCACCAACCTCAGCAACCCAGCAGGACCTAGAAGTATAGTGACCCCAGTTCTAGTTCCCCCAAAAGTAGTAGTATGAATGCTAGGTATTTTATTACTATTCACCACTTCCTTCTCAACAGTTGGAACACAGGAGGTGCTCCCTAAACATGTTCAATAGAACCATTCATTCATTACATAACCCTATTTAATGAATAAACACGTGTGGGGCAGGTACAGGACTCTATTCACTCTCCAAAGGCAAGAACGATACCTGTTTCCCGGCCCCACCTAATTCACATCCCTGTCCCCCCATTTTACTTTGGATTTGGCCTTAGGATAAGCATGGCATAAGATCGGAGCACAGAGGACATTGACATAAAGTTTTTAGCACAGAGTAGGTACCCAGCACGCTTCACGAAACAGGCGCATAATGGATGGCTAGAATAGTAGAGCCTTAGCACGCCATGGTAACTGGCACATGCGTGGGGACCAAGCATAACACGCTGGCAACTCTTGGGAAGGAACTAGAATTTGCTGCAATATGTTCGCCCCCTGCTGGAGACTTTCTTGTAAGCCCACTTGTTCCGTGAAGCGAACAGCCAATAAGCAAAGCGATCAGGCCTGACGCCAGCTGGCCCGCGCAGGCGCACTCACGATCGTTGGCAGGTCGTCCGGCCGCAGCTCCCCCTTGCGGACCTCCAGAGTGCGCGCGGCCTCTTCCGGGCATGCGCACAGCGCCTCCATGTCCAACTGAGGGAGCGCGCTGTACCCCTCACGCGCGTGCTCGTACAGGAGGTTCCGGTTTCGTTTCTCCGTAGCGAAATTTCTCCTTGGGTTCTGGTTGCAGACGCAGCCTCTCCGGGACGGGAGCCCCCGACAGGCCACCACGGGCCCCAAGCGCCGCAATACGGACGCAGCCATCTTGGACGTGGGACAAGGTGCCACGTGCCCTTCGTCTCGCCCACTC
>PVJL010015633.1:0-23594 GCA_004026885.1 Lyroderma lyra | reverse complement strand
GATAGATGGATGGATGGATGGGTGAATAGATGGATAGATGGATGGGTGGATGGATGGATGGATGGATAATTAGATGGATAGTTGGATAAATGGATGGAGCAGAGACAGTATTCCAACCCAGTCCATCCAAACGTAGGATGCTGCTCTTCCTACTCCATTTTACCAAGTCTGCAGTCCCAGAGTCTTTACTAAGACCAAGTAAAACCAACAAAGTTAAAGCTAAAAGGGACCTCAAAGGTGTCCACATCACCAGTCCAGGGAGAGGATGTGACTTGCCAAGGTCACACAAAAGAGTGGCCCAAGAAAGGCTAGAACCCAGGCCTCCTTATTATTAAAAAGAATAATAATGGTCTTAAGGCAGACTTCTCAGGCATGATTTGTGAGTAGGGTATTCTGAGTCTTTGCATGTTTAAAAGTGTTTTATTAGCTTTACATTTATGTTTGTCTAGAATTAAAAATTGTTGGCTAATACTTTCTTTCCTGGAGTTTTTGAAAATATTGTTCTACTGTTGTCTTTCTCCACATACTGCTATTAACAAGTCTGATGACAAACTGGTTTTCTTTCCATTATTAGAAAATTGCTCTTTTTTGTATTTGAGGCCAGAGAATTTATTTCCTTATCCCTAAAGTCAAATGTCTTGGAGTTGACTGTTTCAGGTCTATTTTCCCATGTACAGAGTAAGCCTTTGAATACATAGATTAAGGTCTTATTTTAGTTCCAGAAAGTTTTATTGTATCAATAGTTTTAAATTTTAATTCTGTTTGTTTTTTTATTCTTTTCAGGGGCTCTCATTACATAAATATTAAGTTTTCTTTGCCTGCCTTCTCTAGCCATTAGTGTCTCTCTGATCTTTTTAAAACTCTTGATTTCATTTTTGTACTCTCCACTATTTACATTCCTTTCCTATTCTATTGGTCAGTCAAATCTGTTCTCCCTGGGAATCTTGCGGCTGGACTCTCTCCCCCGGCCCCCAAGACAGCCCCCATAAGGGCACTCCCTGGGTATCTTGTAATTTTTTTTTATTTCTGAGATGATTTTGGTTTTTGTTTTCTGCTATTTCTTCCCTGAATTTAGTAAACTCTCATTTTACATCTCTGTATTATTTTTGTTTTGGTGATTGTTCTGGATATTGCAATGTATATAGTTAACTGTTCGCTGTCTATTTATAACACTTTACCACCTTGAATGGAATGAAGAAAGCTTACCACCAGGTTCAGTCTTTTAACTCTCTTTTCTTTATATTATCTGTCTTATATATTAGATCTACATTGAAAACTTCATCAGTGCTATAATTTTTTGTTTTCAAATGTCAATCATATTTCAGAGAACTCGAGCGACTTTGAACATTCTGTTTAACACGATAGTTACCATTTCCACTGTTTGTCCCTCACTTCAAATGTTCCAACGTTCCCTATGGCGTCTCTCCCTTCCATCTGAAAAACTTGCTTTAACATTTATTTTAGAACTGGTGTGCTGGCAACAAAGTCTCTTAGTTTTCCTTCATCTGAGGATTTTTTTATTTTACCCTTATTCCTAAAGGATACAGGCACACCTCGGAGATACTGCGGGTTCTATTCCAGACCACCACAATAAAGTGAATATCACAATAAAGGAAGTCACAATTTTTTGCTTTCCCAATGAATGTAAAAGTTATGTTTACACCGTTCTGTAGTCTATTAAGTGTGCAAGAGCATTATGTCTAAGAAAACAAAAAAGTCCGTCCCTTAATAAAAAAAAAAAAAAAAAACGTACTATTTTGCTAAAAAATGCTAACCAGTATTTGAGCCTTCAGTGAGTTGTAATCTTTTTGCTGGTGAAGGGTGTGCCATGATGTTCATGGCTGATGACTGATCAGGGTGCTTGTTGCTGAAGACTGGGGTGTGGCTTTGGCAATTTCTTAAAATAAGACAACAATGGAGTTTGCCACATCAATTGACGCTTCCTTTCATGAATGATTTCTCAGTAGCATGCAATGCTGTTTGATAGCAACTTACCCACAGTAGAACTTTCAAAACTGGAGTCAACCCTCTCCAACCCAGCCCCTGCTGCATTAACTAAGTTTATATAATATTTTAAATCCTTTGTTGTCATTTCAACAATCTCCACTAGAAAATACATGGCGCTAATAGACTGGCTCAACAAAGCGTTGTCATACACCTTCAATTTATAAAAAGCAAAGCAATACAAAACAAACACAGTATCTGAAAAGTGCAATAAAGTGTAGCACAATAAAATGAGGTTATGCCTGTGTTTCCAAGGTACACAGCACTCCGAGCTGGAAGTTCTTTTCTTTCAGCTCTTCAAAAATGTTCTTTCACTTCCTTTTAACCTCCATGGTTTCTGATGAGAGAGCCACAGTCTCCCAATAAATGTTCTCGCCTGTGTGCTTATTTTCTCTAACTACTTTCAAGATCACTTTCTTTGTCTTTAAAGACCAAGTGTGGTTACCATGTATCCGTGAGGCAATTTCTTTTTGTTTATCCCGTTTGGGTTTGCTGAGTTTCCTGAACCTATAAATTTGGACAGTTTTCAGTCATTATTTTTCAATAATTATTTCCTGAACAGCATTCCTTCTCTTCTCCTGGGATTCGGATGACATGAAGATTGGACATTTTGTTACTGTCCCACAGGTCCCTGAGACGCTGTTCAATTTTTTTTTTTTGTCTTTTTTTTCTCTCCATTGTTCAGATTAGATCATTTCCACTGACCTGTCTTTAAGTTCACCAACTTTTTCTTCTGTTATCTCCATTCTGCTATTAAGCCCATCCAGTTATTTTTACATTTTGGTTATTGTATATTTTTAGTTACAAAATTGCTGTTTGGTTCTTCTTTATACCTTCTAATTTTTTGTTGAGAATTTTTATCTTTTCATTCATTGCAAGACTGCTCACCCTTACTTCTTGGAGCATAGTTATAATAGCTGCTTTCAACTTTACTCCTTCTGATAATTTCAATATCTGTATTATCTCAGGGTTGGGATCATTGGTTGTCTTTTTAGTGTGAGTTGAGATTTTTCTAGGTCTTCATATTCCAAGTCATTTTAGATTATATCCTGGATATTTTAAATATTATGCAACATGATTATGGGTCTCATTTAAATACTAAAAATAATTTTTTTGTGTTAGTAGACAATTGACCTAGGCTAGGTACAGTTGCAAGTTTCAACACACTTTCTGCGCGCTGTGCTGCCAATATCAGTTCAGTTTTCAAAGCCTTTTTCAGTGCTATTCAACTGGGTCCTCCATGTGCAACACCAATGGGCAGTCTGGGACCTGGGTGGTGGTCGGCCCCACAGTTCAGTTCTCAAAGCCTTTCATATCCTGTTTGGGTTCAGATCTATGGATTTCCAGTTTGGAAATGATCCTAGAAGTTCACACACAAAGTTATGGGATCACTCTCCACAATCACCCTAACACTTTCAGGCTCTCTGAGGTCCCCCTTCCCAGTCCCCTAGCCCCAAATCTGGAGCTTTAGTTTCCCAGCTTTGCCATACATTCTTAGATTGCATCTGTGTACAGGGCGAAGCCGAGGGGGCGGTGGGGCGGGGGCAGTAACTAGAATGTTCCCACGCTCTTGGGTTCACAGCTCTTCTGGTAGATTTTCTTTCCCTCAGAGTTTCAGGGACCTACTTGACTAATGCTGCCACCACCACTGCCACTGTCACCACCACAAGATTGCCTGGAGCCTGGGAGGGGAGATGACAAAAGAAAAAAAGGAACAGGAAAATCCCCCTCTCCCTCTGATTCTTAGAGCCCCTTTCCCACTCTTCGGACCAGAAAGAGAGCTCCTTCTGTTCCCTGGAAGCCCCTTCGGCCTGTACCTGGGGCACCCCTTGGGATTTAGGCTGCCTTTGAGTCCAGGCCAGCCACGCCTGGAGGGGGAAAAGGGGGAAACTCCCCCCAGTCCAGTTGTACTTTAAATTCTTGTTTCCTTCTCCAATCTACTGGCTACTGTTTACTTTGCAAGTGGTCAGGTAGCTAGCTGGCCCACACATTCTGCCCAGGGTTCATAGGCGCACATGTGTGTTTATGCCACCTTTCCCAGAACCAGTACTTCGTGCACCGGGTTTTAATTTCAATGATATCTGTTATCCAGAAATCGTATTTGGTTCTTTTTCAGATTTGATGCTCCCATTTTTTCTGTCATACATCCAACCGCCTCTTTAACTTCTTTAAGAGAACATATAATTATTTTATATTCTATAAAAGATAATTCCAATATCTTTAGTTGGTGGCGGTCTGACTCAGCAACGCTGTTTCTGCTGACTCTCATTTCATGTAGCTTATTTCCACTTCTGTTTAATTTTTATTTTGTTTATTTAATTTTTTTTACTTTGACCTCCTGTTCCTCGGAAGTTTGTCTGCGATAATTCTTTGAAGCCTAGATTTAAAGCGTGGTCCTCTGGAGAGCATTTGCAATTGTTTTCTCGGGCATCTGGGGAGCACTTCAAACTGCATTTTTAGTTAGGTTTCTTTGGAGGCGGGGGCGCAGGGGGAGCCATACGGGCAGGGTGAATTCTGGTGCCACACACACTTAAAACTGGACTTGCCCTAGAGATTCTTGGGGACGAGCTTTCTTGCCTCTGCTGCAATCCCAGTGAAGGCAAAGGCAGACAAATCTCTGTGGACACTTTTTTTTCTCTAGCCCTGGGATCCTAGCTTTCTGCAGGAGCCTTCTAACCTATTTCCCACCTTGCTTGGACCCCAGGAATTATCTTCTGTGCCATGAGCTGGGTACCCTGTTAAACCCAGACTTCGGGTCACCAGGGATAGGCAGATATCCTTCAGGTAAACTCTGGCTCCAAAACTTACTTCCTCTGTGGACTCAAGATTTCTTGATGCTTCTGAACACTGACACTTCCCTTATTTGCTGTCATCTAAGCTATGTTTTTAAAATGCTACAAAACAAAAACAAAAACAAAAAACAAAAAACCCAAAAAGCAGCCCAAACTTATCCAGCATTTTAGGTGTTCTGTCCCAGGGGATATTTCTTTCTATATATTCTGGAAATGGCATCCTCGGTTTCTGATAGGGAGTTCATTTAGATTACAGTTATTGTGATAGCTAATAAACTTGGTTTTTATTCCTCTCATCTAATTTTGTATTTACTACTGATTATATCTTCCTCCCTCTTTTGCCTTTTCCTCTGCTGGCTTGGTCAAGTTTCTCTTTATTCCTTATTTAAAATCCCATCACCACCACCATCACGTACTTGCTTATTTAGAAATTCTACTCTGCTTTTCAATTTTGCTGCTGATTTTGCCTGTTTGCTTTTCCCCTTCCCCTTTAGAAGATCTTTAGAATAGTTTTACCTTCTCTTCAAAACATGCTTTTTTCCTCCATGGATTTGATGATATTTTAGACCAGCACTGTCCAAAAGAACTTTCTGCAATGATGGAAATGTTCTATATCTGTTCTGTCCAGTACAGTGGCCACCAGCCACGTGTAGCCACTGAAGACTTGAAAAGTGGCCAGTGCAACTGAGGAATTGAATATCTCGTTTCATCTCCATTAATCTGAAAGGAAGGAGCCACACGTGACTAGCGGCCACCATACTGGACAGCACAGGCTTCGATGATTTCATTTCTGACTCTTAATAGGTTTTCCCTTACAGCATGGCTCTCTTTGCTTCAAGAATCCCTACTTAAAACTACAAATTATAATATTATCACATTGTCATTGGTCATTCAAATATAACTATGTATCCATCCCTTCCTACTGTTTCCTGTATACTCTTGCATCCCTACCTTGCGATCTCTCTTCCAACCCAGCTTTCATTGGGTTTGAGTATTTCCCTGAGTACTTTGCTCAGTCCTTGTGTGCCCCTCAAAATGCCCTGACAGAATTAATGGTAATCTTGACCGGGATTAAGACTCTTGGATCACAAATCTTTTCCCTAATAGTCTATGGAAATTTTGCTGTCCAGTACCGCAGATGTAAAAATTATGTTAGTTTGATTCTGTTTGAAAGCCTCGTACCTGTTTGAACCTGTATGAGGTTCGCTTTATCCTTGGGTGGCGGGTATGAATCTCAGACCACAAACTGAGCTATGTAAGAACAGAACTTTCCTTATCTAACTGAATCGTATTTCCATTTTGAGCCCTCATTTCACCTCGATGGAGAACCCCTAATCTTCATCAAGGCTACGCCTCAGTGCTTGGGTGGGGGTGGGGGTTTCGGGGAGGGCCGCGGGTGGGAGGAGGAGCACAGGGAGGAACCACCAGTCCTTGGCCCTCTGACATGCTGCCCTCCCGAAGACATCTGGTATCAGACATTGGTGCCCACTGACCACTTACAGCCTCCCTCTGGGGACCCCAAGCCTCTTCAGCTCCTCCAGCCCTCTGTGCCTGGTCTGAGCCACAACAGAAACACACTGTTCAGTCCACCATACTCCAGGCTCTGGGAAACCCTGCTAGACACACAGGAGCCCTCTGCTGCTCCTGGGAACTCTGTGAGGTCGCATCAGGCCCATCTGCCTGGATGTGCCCACTGGGCAACTCCTACTTCTGCTCTGGTCACGGCACAAGGAGGTCAGGCTGCTCCCACCTCCCTGGCTGCAGCAGGGGCACAGGACTTGGTGCTCGAACCCGCAGGCCTCTCTGGGAGATCCACCCTTCCCTCTCAGTTCCCATAGAAGTCTCCTCCCTCCCCAGCTCGAGGACTCTTTATTTAGTTTGGGGGCCACTTAGGGAGTAAGTAACAGAGCCTGGATTCAGATCCAGATGTCCAGACAAGTCTGGCAGGCTCCTCCCAAGCCCTGAGCGTTCACACAGCAGGGCGCATGCTGCCCTGTGCGGAAGTGCCAGGAAAGCCCTCGGGTGGGGACTTACCTGCCAGGCAGGTACCTGCGGTAACCACCAGTGGACGAGGTTGATGCCACCCAGGCAGGACGTCCGTGATGCACTCCTACTCTCCACGCGTGGTGGAGTCCCCACTGTGGGCCCGACACGGATCGCTGCTGCACCCACGAGCCAGAGAGCCGTGAGGGGTGCGGCTGGCAGGGAGGTGGAGGAAAAGAGATGAACGAATGCACCTCCAGCGTGTTGCATAACAGCACGTCACAACGGCGTGGTGCCGGCTGCTGCGCTCAGAGCTCCCCGTGTTCTCTGGCGCTTCGCTCCCATCCTGCAGATGGGGAAAATGAGGCTTCGGGAGACTAAGCTCCTTGCGCAGAGTCACACAACTAATAACTGGAGAAGCTGGATTCGAATCAGCTCGAAAGTTGAGCCCCAAACCTCCACACCACGCAACCTCTTCTCCACCAGCTCTGTGTGACAATACCCACGTGACAGATGAGGGACCGAGGCCAGAGGAGAAAAAGAACTTGCTCGAGTGAGTGGAAGAGCTGGACCCAAACCCAAGACCAGAGCCTGGGCTGTTTAACCTCAGTGGCCCCTGCCCTCGGGGGGCTTCCAGGCTGATGGGCAGACAGGTCTGGATGTTCCTGTCCTGGGCTGGCAGCAGCCATCAGTAGGCATAGTTCCCGTCTAGGCCAGCAGACATCAGCCTTTCAGGGTGGGCAAGAGCAGGGCAGGCTCGAGTACACACGCCTCGGGGCCAGGCAGTATGCACACCCCGGCACAGAGATAAACCAGAGTCCAGCTGCTGGCCTCGAGGATCGACCAGGTGTGTCACGCTGAGAGGACACATTCTGCTAAGGTGCCACCCCCACCGCACATCACCTCCCCTCCCCCACCAGTGCTCACACCCCACCGCGCCGCAGACGCCGGCCCCTGCTGAGTGGGCAGCCAAGCAAGTGACTCTGCCCTCTGGCCCTAGCGGATTGGCCCGGAGCTGGACACCTGACCCAGCCTGGGCCAATCAACTTCTTGCTCTCCTGATTTTGCAGAAGCCGAAGTTTCCCTTGCGTGCTGCTGTGGGCCTTGTGGCAGTCCTCCAGGCCAGGGTGGTAAGAGGAAGCCCTGGCAGTGAGAAGACCCCGGCCTCACATCTCTGACGTGGGGAGCAGGACTGACCAACGGCTTCCGCAGCAGTGCTCTGAGCCTTAAAGATACGTAAGCCCGCCTGCTTTGTTGTATGTGGAGGGAAACTGAGGCTCAGAGAGAGGGTGATGTGATCGAGGTGAGGGAGGAGGGAGTGGCCACCTCAAGAGGGGGCTGTGAGCAGAGGTTCTTAAACTACAATTTGGAAGTCAACAGAATTCAGACTGAGAAAGAGGCACGGCCCCAACCCCAGGCCAGACCCAGCATTCGCATCACCACTGTTCCAGAAGGGGTCTTGTCATCATCAGTCACAACGCTGGCCTTCCCACCATCAGGCACTCCCCTGACTTCTGTCTGTGCATAGCAGGACTACAAAGCCCACCCATTCCCAAGAGAGGTGGGGACTCTTCTGACAGGCACCTTGGCCAGAGGACTCCCCACTGGCCTTGCCGAACTCTCTTAGGATGGCTCTGCAGTAAAATATGTGTCCTCCCAGCCTGCCTTCCTCCCTTCCCTTGCTCCTTCACCTAGTTCAGATCAGCATCTTAGTCAGCTGCTCTCCCAACCGCCCAGGCCCCTCCCTATTCATTTGCACAATACATTCTCCAATAAACCTCTCTCTCTCTCTCTCTCTCTCTCTCTCTCTCACATCTAATCCCATCTTAGCATCTGCTTTTCAGAGAATTTGGATTAATTCCAGTCCTCACCTTGCAGGCCAGTCCTGACTATGGAACCCTCTGTGGTTCCTGAAGTGATGAGACATCATGGTCCACACACCAACTGGGCCAGTGGGCCAGTGGGTGCTGGTCCTTGTCATGCCCAGGACCTATTACTCCCTAACACCCAGACTCAGGGAATTCACTCCGGCTAGGGCCCAGGCTTTACCCACTCCTTCAGCCCCTGGGGCCGATTCCTTCTCAGACAACCCTGGTTATGGGATTCTTTTCACATACAGAGGTAAAAGTGTGGGCCTGAGGCAGACTGGAAGTCTAACAGAAAAAGATAGTTATATATACATTTACATCTGTGTTTTGTTGCAGGGAGTGTGTGAGCCAGTTGCAGCATTTTATAATCCAGGAATTCATCAAGCACCTACCATGTGTGAGGCAAAGTGACAGCAGAATACTCTAGAAACTGCACAAGATTTGGATATGGTTTGAAAGGAGGAACTGAGTTTGAGCATTCCCACTTAGAGCTGTGTGACTTTAAGCAAGTTACTTAACCTCTCTGATCCTGTTTCCTCATTTATAAATGGGTTGTGTGAGAATTGCATATTACACAGCACAACAAACTGACAATCACAGACTTGTAGAAATAGCCAGGGTTATGACAGTTAGGGTTATAGTCATTACTTTTATCCTTAAAGGAAAGAGCTGGGCAGGGACCTGGGTCTGACCTTTCATTCTGGGCACTCAGAGACCAGCCTCCTACACATAGCTCAGCATCCAGAGCCTGTGTTCTGTGCAGCCATGTGCCTGCTAAAGGACAGGACCCAACAGGAGCCTCGCCCAAGGTTCATGTCTTCCTCCTCTACTACCAGACGTCCTTCCTTGAGAGCAGCCCCTACTGGCTAGGGCACAGAGGAGGTGGAAGTGGGGAGTGGGGAGTGGGAGTCAGGGCCCTGCAGAGGACAGCCTGGATGCCAGTGGGGAGAGCTCAGTGTTTGCAAGGATTAGATATGACGTAGACACAAATCCAGTCCTCAGGGATGGGCTACAGAACTGGACACCTTTGCCCCGAGTTACCTGGGTAAACTATAAACTCTCTACATCCCAGGAGACAGATGTAGACAACATTACTGGGAGATTCAGAGGAAGGACCCAAATGGAAAAATCAAGTAAGTCTTGCTGGAGGAAGTGACATTTAGCCAAGTCTTGAAAGATACTGCAGGAACTAGAGGAGAAAGTAGAACACTTGGGGGAAATGAACCAGCATGAGTATCTCCTAAGATGGGAAAGGATGGGATAGTGTCCCCCTGCACTGGGACAGAAAAATATGAATAAAACTAAGGCCATGGGGTGACCAAGCAGGCATCAGCTTCTGGAAGGCCCTAAATGCACTAGCCAGGAGTTTGATATTAACCCTGGCCAGCGGAGGGGCAACAGGATGATAATTTGAGCAAAGGGGTAATGCTCTCAACATGTATCAGCAAGAGGGGAGGCCCAGGGAATTTTGCAACCTGGGTGTCCCAGGCAGACCAGAAAGGTTTTGCCAGCCTTTGCCTTTGTTTTAAATGGCCCCAGCTCTCTGTCTATGTTTTAATCGGGAGCTGAGAGTTGGGGAGGCTGTGCCTCTATACGTCATGAGCCTGTCACCCATCCCGCATCCCCTGTGTAACCACTCCCAATACACAAGCATGCTCACACTCACGCGCACACTTACACACGCTCTCAGTCCTGCAGGTTGCCGAGCCCTCTCCGCGTCTGCATGGTCACTGTTGGCCACCAGAGGGCGCCCCTAACACCCCAGCCAAGAGAGAGCCTGACACTGGGGTAAGAACAGGCCTTGAGCAGAAGAGACCTTAGAGCCCAGTAAGTCCACCTGCTTCATTTCACCTGTGGGGCAACCAAGGCACAGAGAACACGGGCACGTGGTCAAGGTGAGGGAGGAGGGAGTGGCCACCTCAACGGTTGGATCTGAGCAGATGGCTCTTAAGCCGCAATTTGAAAGTCAACAGAATTAAGACTAAGAAAGAGGCTTCCTCCCCAGCGCCTCGCCCCACCCTGCCAGCACTACCGCAGTCACATGGTCTCAGTTCCAGAAAGGGCTTTCCTCACCAGCTGACACAGCGCCTGTCTTTCCCCCGTTAGAGGGTCACTCTTTCAGATTAAAATACACCATGTCCACCCAACCTCTGTGTAAGTGCCTGTGTCCCCATTAGGGTGACAGAGTGCATCCTTGGGCCCTGAGGTGAGGGGCTGCACTGGTGCTGGGGTCCTAAGCCCCCAGCCCTGCAAGCTGGCAGTGGGAGAAGTCCTCCTCCTTCTCCCAGGGCGTTGCCCCAGCCCTCCCCATTCCTGGAAGCCCCTCTCAACCTCTCCCGATAGAGAGGTCCCTTCATCCCTCATCCTCTTCTATAACTCCCTTTGGAAACCTTCTGATGTGTCCCTCCCCGCTGTTCTCCACAGCTCTCTGGACTCACCCCTGCCAGCCTTCCACCTTCCCCAATTTAGATGAGTGCCTGTCCTTGTGTCCCCAGCCTCGGCCTCTGGGAGCCCCTCAGGGTGGGCACTGTGACCCCTGGTGCCTGGCTCAGAGCCTGGGCCCCTCCAGCTGCTGCTGAATGTTTCCTTGCTGCACTTGGATGGAAGGAGACAACGTGTCCCAGAGAGTTGGGGCTGAAAGCAGGAGTCCTGGGTTCTAGTCCCATTTCTGCTGCAAACTTACCTGTATATAGCAGTCCCTCCCACAGCCAAGGTCTCCCTCTGTTCTTTCTGCCCCTTGAGAGGAATGGCCTAGATGCCTCTGAGACCCCTTCCCACTCATATGATCTGAATCTGAGGTTTAACACACAATGGTCCTTCAGAGAAATGTCAGGTCCTACTGGCAGAAATTCCCGGGCTAGAGAGTGGCCCTTCCACTCTCCTGGGGCTCCCGGTTCCCATTCCTTGAACTACCACCTGTAAACAGCAGGGGGCAGGAGCTCTCCAGCATGTGGAGGTGAGAGAATTACACGGGAGTGCTTAGACCACAGCAGCAATGAGGCGGCTGTTACTGCAGACAACGCTCGCAAATTCAGACCTGTAAGTCCAAGAATTATTAATTTGAATTTTTTATGCTTAGAAAGACTTGAGATTCTATGGAATCTACTTTAATGGTAACTGACAGCAAGGAAGACATTGGAAAACTTTCAGGAGCCCTCAAACTTTGCTTCTCAGTGCTTTTACCACAGGCTGACTTGCCTTTAAGGTCCCGAACCCCCATGCTGCCCAAGTCCCCAACGCTTTCTAGACCTCTGTAGGCTCCGCCCTCTCAGCAGAAGCACTGGTGCCACGGTCACACTCCTTTATTAAACCAAACACAGGGCCAGCCACTGCCTGATTATCTGGAAATGGGCCCCTGGCCTTCCAGTCTTTGTCTGCAAGGGGCTAGGGTGAAGGGTGGGAGGTGAGGGTGGGGTCTCAGGAGACCCGCCAGCCACCAGCCTGAAGGCATTTCATTTGGGATGCCTCAGGGAGAAGACTGGGAGGCAAACAGAGCTGAGTCTGGTCTCAGTCTCTTTGCAAGACAGCTGAACCTTGCGTAGGCATGGGTTCACAGGGCTGAGGGTTTCACGAGCCCCATATTGTCCCTCCTGCTCCTCCTCGTCTCCTCTTCCTCCCATCAGGCACACAGATGGTTTTCAGGAGGGTGGAGCACTGCCCTAGGAGTCAGGAGGTACTGGTGCCCACACTTGTCCTCAGACAAGTCACTTTCTTGTCTTGGGCCTCAATTAACCCATTGGTAAAATGGGGACAAGAACTGCTGCCCCAGCAAGCACATCAAAACTCGCATGCTCCTTCAAGCCTCTGAGCCTTTGCAGATGCTATTCCCCTGACTGGACAGCCATCTTCCCAGGCTTCCAGGGGCAAATGCCTGCAGTTCTAATTCAGACAGGGGTGTCCCTAGCACACTTCACTCATTCTATTGCTGACGTACTTAGTTTGGGATGGGAGTAGAGCACTCCTTCTGATGTCCCCACAAAACTCCCCTGAGCAGAGAGGTTCAGTTCAGTGTTATTTGCTAAAATAAAGTTAGAATTTAAATGTCCACAGTTAGAAAAATTAGGAATGATAATAATGACAATGTCTGACATTCATTGAGTACTTCCTATATATATGATTCACAATTAACCCTCACAAGGAACTTACAAGGGGACACTATTATCCCCATTTTACAGATGAGGAAACTGAGGCACAGAGAGATTAAGTGGTAGGGCTAGGATATGACACATTCATTCCATGGCATATTATATGATCATTTTAAATTATGTGCTGACAAGCAATGCCATGAAGAAATATGTATGTTATAATGTTAAGAGGCATGCATACATATGTATGTATAAAATAGAATATATAAAGATAAAATAGGTTTTTAAAAAGAAAACTGAATAAAAATATACCAAATGCCCACAGAAGTTTACTCTGGATATTAGGTTATTTCTGTTTTCTTCTTCATACTTCTCTGTATTTTCCACATTTTCTATAATAAGCAGACACCCTTTCAAATTGTGCTATAAAACAGGCATCATATACGTCTGCAAGCAATTTAAAGGAGCAATTCTGACCCGCGTTAAGTCTGAAGAGACCCTGAGGGGTGAAGAAACCTTGATCCTGAAGGTGCTTTTCCAAACTCCCCTCTGATTTAGCTTCCCAGGCTGAGAGGCTGTTTTATACTCACATGGTTCATTCATTCATTCATTTATTTATTCCCTCCCTCCCATACCAGGCATATGGGGGGAGATATAGACATAATGAGATCTTTTTCTTTTCCTCGCTGAGCTCAGACTGGGAGAAGGTCACTGGGCAGCAGCAGAAGAGTCAGGAGAAGTCGGGGGAGTGGCCAGGATCAGTCCAAGGTAGTGGGGCCCCTCAGGACTACCCTGTTCATAGCTGCATCCCCAGCATCCAGCAGCTTGAGATGAATGAGTAAATAAATAAATGAACAAACAAACAAATAAGACAAATGACCAACTGTTTGAATACCTGAACCTTTATCACAGACAAGGAATTAATGCCTCTTGTTTATAAAGAGCTTCTAAAAGTAGGGAAGGAAAAAACCAACAACCTCCTAGAAAAATGGGCTCAAAATACTACTAGACAATTCATAGAAAAAGAAACGCAAGCAGACCTTAGCCATATGAAAGATGATCAGTGTTGTTCAAATAAAAGAAATGCAAATTGAAACTACTCGGAGCTATCATTTCCCACCTATCAGATTGGCAAAAATCCAAAAGTTCAGCAACATGTTCTCCTGGGGAGACAGTGGGGAAACCAGTGCTCTTCTACACAGCTGATGGGAATGCAAGGTGGTGCGATCCCATCGTAGGGTAATTTGACAAAAAAGAGCAAAATTGCTGGTCTATTCAACTCAGGAGTCCCATTACTGGAAATCGACTCCAGCAGGTATAATCAAAGAGGTAAGCACAAGGTTTTTGGTTTTTGGTTTTTTTATTGCAACTCGATTTGTAATAGCAAAAGACTGGGGACAAGGAAAACGCTTCTCAGCAGAGACCGTGGTCAGCAAGCCCAAGGAGGGACTGGGAGTAAAGGAGACCAAGGAAGAGCTCAATGCACTGCTGCAGGCAAGGTCACAGGGCAGGGATGTGTCACCATGAAGCAAAGCAGAGGAGAGTGAGATTGGATGTCACCATTTACCTAAGAAAAGAAAGGAGGCTTACAAATACAGATGTCTATAATACATATATAAGTCAATGGACGGATAAAGCAGAATTTTTTAAAATAAATAGTTATGGGGAGGGGGGATTGGATGAGGGGAACACAAACAAAAGTTAGATCTTTCTAAATATACTTTATTTTGTATGATAGACTTTGGAACCCTACATAAATAACATTTTTAAAAATTTAAAGTGAATTCCTAAAAGCCCTCAAACAAAATGAAGCAAATAAATCTACACATTGAGTTAGTGACAGAACCACAAGGAGACTTGTTCCAAGTGTCTTCCAATCAAAGTTACTTAAAGACACATAAAGCAATCACAATGTGTGGACCTTATTTGAATCTTCATTCAAAGAAATGGTTGTAAAAAAACAAAACTAGGCCATTCGTGAGAGTCAGGGACACGTGAGCTCCGCCGAGCAATCTGATGATGCTGATTGCAATGATGGCACACCTCTTGGGTGCGATAAGCGGAGTGTGGTCTGGGGAGAAAGAACTCTCATCTGTTAGAGACAATATTGAATAGTTATGAATGAAATGACATGACAGCTGGGGTTTGCTTCAGAAAGATGTGGTCGTTGTGTGTGTGTGTGGTGGGGTGGGGGTGCAACAGTACCTTGAGTGGGCGCTTGCTGAAGCCTGCCCACTGCGGGGCAGAGCCCAGGGCCACCTCTCTCTGACTCGCTGCCCCAGTCACTGCTCTGAAGAGCTTTGCCCCAGAGTGTGGGGCCCATGGGGGAGACACAGTTCCTTTCCTGGAAGACCTTTAGTCTAATCTGATGAGGTGACACTGACCTTGCCCCAAGAGTTCCCAGGATGGCGGGAACCCTGACTCATGCTTGTGGTTCTCAAGCTTGATGGCCCCCAGGCTTTGCTGAGCCTTAATAACATCAGTTTCTTGAGGACGAAGTTACAGAGACAAACGTGTTTTCACTATTGCTAAAAATGTGGAGCAAGGAGGGATAAGCTGGGTCCATACTTCTGAGGCAAAGGCCCAGATATGGCAACTGAGGGAGGTATTGGGTTTCAAAGGGAAAGAGAAAACTTTTCAAGGAAAAAAAAACTTTTAAATGATCCAGCAAGGTGATTCAATGTCATTGAAGGGCTGTAGGGGGCGCTAGAAGAACGTAAGCATCCGTGGGCCGTTCCATGGAAGACTCCAGACTTGGGGAAGTTTCGGAGGTTTCCAAACACTGTCTGCCCGAGGGCATGTGTGGCACTCGACTTGTAAGAGCCAAAAGGTCATCATACTTGCCTCCCATGGTTATTAGAAAGATGAAGTGTACCACGTAGGTGAAACAGGACAGAGGAGTTATGAGCAAGAAAGGATGCCTGAAGCCAGGACAACCCAATGGCACCGGCCATTAGACATATTACTGGTTTAAACCAGTTCTTCAATGTAGTGAAAGAAGTACCTGGCGTCAGAGCTCTCTAGTTTCAAACTTGTCTTCCTTACTGCAGAGCTCCGTGGCATTGGGCAGGTCACAATACCTCTCTGAGCGTCAGTTTCCGTATCTGTAAAATGGGCAGAGCACTTCATTCAGTTGCTGTGAGGATTAAATGAGAAATGCATTGGTGGGCCTGGTGCCCACTGAGCCCAGCCCGGAGGCCTTGGTGAGTGAAAGCGAACAGAACAAGAAAGCGAGCCAGCCTCCCAGAGGCTTGGAGAGGAGACTCCAAGGGGCTCCAGACTTCAGGAGACTCCGAGGTGGCAGAATGGCTGGAATCTGGACTGCATTGGCAGGACCGGACCGGCTGAGGAGGGCCCTGCCCCGGGGATGGGGCCTCAAAAACATGGAGACACTTGGGCCTTGGACTCAAGTCCTGGTTGCACTGCGTGCAAACTAGGGGATCTTCATCAAGTGTCTTTACTTTTCTGCACCTTACTTTCCTCTTCTGCAAAGCTGAGCTTGCATCATGGCGATCCGTGTGTGGGTGTTCCCAGCAGCCTCTCCCCAGGCCAGCTTTGCCTCTCAGTTCCTCCCTCCTGGGAACTTGGGGGAGGCAGAATCTGAGAGGAGCGGGTGCAGATGGAAGCCCTGCATGAGCAGGCCCAGAGGAAAGGGACCTATCCCAAGTCTTTCAGTCAATCAAAGGTAAAGCCAGTCTGCTTCCTGGAGCGGTGGCCTTCTGGAACGCCAAGAGCCTCCCTGCACTGATTAGGGTTTTTATGTCTGAATCTGTGTCCTTGCACCTCATTCTGTGACTTCCCACGTGCTTCCCTCACATCCTCCCAGGACGCCTGCATTTCCTGAGTTCCCAGGAAGTGATGGTCTTTGAGGGGCTAGAGAAACTGCACAAACCTGTTACCAAGAAACCAGAAAGAGAAGAGGCTTTGGGCTGCTGTGAGGTCTGGGAGAAGGCAGGAATGTCCAACAGGAGTCCAAGCCAGCATCCCAAGACCCCGGCCTGAGAAGCATCATGCTAGTGGAGTACACAGACAGTGGGGTGGAAGAGAGGAGGCCTGGGGAAGAAACTACTGTAAATCAGGGGTGTCCAACCTTTTGGCTTCCCTGGGCCACAGTGGAAGAAGAAGAATTGTCTTGGGCCACCCATAAAGTACACTAACACCAACAATAGCTGATGAGCTAAATAAAAGTCACCAAAAAATCTCATAATGCTTAAGAGTTTGTGTTGGGCCGCATTCAAAGCCGTCCTGGGCCGCAGGGTTGGACGAGCCGGCTGTAAAGCTTTAGGAGAGGTGGTCCTGAGACCAGGGAACTAGCTGCACAGCAGCGGGCTTCTTAGGGTCAGCGCCCTGCTCTCTCTTAAGGGTTGTTCGAAGTCTTTGGACAAATTCTTGGTGGTGCCTGCTTCAAAATATGTTCAGCCCATATCTTTTGGTGACACATGCTGACATGTCTATGGATGATTTCTAGGATTTGCTTCAAAATAACCCAGTTTCCAGGAGAAGTGAAAGGTTTCCATCGAAGAACACTGGCTATGAGCTGATGATAGTTGAAGGGTGAGGGGGACATGGGAATTCCATCCATTATCTGTATACGTTTGATGTTTCCTTAATAAAAAGTTCATGTGTCAAGAATCAGCCATTCCTCTTCAGCTGCATGCTCACTGCCCTGGTCCTCTGGCCTAGATGGCTGCAATAACCCCACCCAGGTGGGCACTACAGGCCATGCCCCTCCAGCTGCTTCTTAACATGGCCACCAGAGGGGGCGTTACAGGCTCAAATTCTCCGGAGGCCCCAGGCGCTCAGAGTACCCTGGCTTCCAGGTCCTCGCGCCGTCTCACTCCTTTCACCTCTCAGGCTCCTCTCCAGCCTCCCTCAGTCTCCTCCATGGCCCCAAGGCCCCACTGTGCTGGGGTGGGGGGTCTGATTTCACCAGACTTTATCTGCCCTTCTTGACACTCAGACATTGCAGTATTGCATGGGACATTATACATATGTTAAAATGTTATCTGAGTTCCAAACCAAGTAGACACCTAGCAACTGACCTCTAAAAGACTGTGAACACCTACCAAAAGAACCAGTTGTCATTTTAATGTCCCCAGTGCCCACCACACAAAGGTGTCACCTTCTAGCAGATAGTTACAAAAAAGCATGCTCAGGGCTGATGCCATTCCTAGCCCAGGTGCAAGGATTTCAGGCCCATTGTGACTTTTATAGTATGCAACCTGCCGGGCCATTCATGGCAGTCCTGCAGGGAGCCAGAGAAGCAGGTGCTTCCAGAACTCAAGACTGAGCCAGCCCACCCACCCCTTCCCTCCCTAACAGTGGGCAGGGACTGAGAGAGAATGACCAAGGCCTCGGCTGGCAGTCCCTTCTGGGTGTTTTTGGATCTGTGCCCATCTGGGATGGATCTGAATCCTTGCAGTGCCCTGCGGTGGTGGGTAGAGGGGCCCCATGCCAGGCGCCAGCTGCCCCTGTGGCCTGAGGGTGCACAGTCAAACCATTCCAAGTAAACATTTGACCAGCCCAACCCCAGCCCTCATCCCACACCAACACTTGGCCCTTGTTCCTGGACAGGCCCCTCTGTGTCCCGTCCTTTGTGGCTGACATTTCAGCCAGGCCCCTATGACCCGATGCCCCATCCTCATTCTACAGACAGGCCCCAGGGAGGTGGTCCCTGTGGCAGTGGGCACTCAGCGGGGGCGTCCCAGCAGACGGGCCGTCGCCAGGCTGGGCAAGCCAGCCCTCTGAACACCCCACATGGACCCTGGGGCTGTGGAGCCCACAGTCTCAACTGTGGAGCCACGGGGCTGCCAGCTGACTCGGCTGCTTTGTTCTAGGCCTGGAGTGGTCTGAGGGTGGTTGGGGACTGTGGCTCCTTTGCTGAGAAGTCACAGATAACACCAGCGACAGGGCCTGATAAAGAGTCTGTTGTAGGCTCCCTCCCAGACAAGCCCCGTGGTTCCCACCAGCCCCAAGAGCCCCAGCAGCCCCAGCCCGTCTCCAGAGGTCAGCCCCTCCCAGGGGTCTCAGCCCTTCTCCTCCAGAGGCTGAGGAACAGTCTGGGAGACCCCTCTCAAAAGTTCCTCAGGTCCAAGAATGGAATAAACTAGTCCTGCTTTATTTCCAAGAGAATGTCAGGGAATGTGCCTCTCTCAGTAGAATTCCAGACTGTGGTTCCTGAGGAGTTGGGGTGGGAGCTGAAATCTCTTCCAAGAGCCCCTCAAATAATATCTCTTTCATGTCACAAGAGCCCACTCTATGTCATGCTTTAGGGTGCGCACAGGGGACAGAGGAACAAATAAGACATGGTCCAGTCAACAGGAGCATTCAAGAAGAGGGCACTAAAGATCTATCTACCTGACATGGCCCAAGCCTCCCCCAGCTTTACAGGTGGCCTGACCTGTATGTGCAGGAGGTATATGAGGGAGTGCCTAGTCAGCTGTGGGGGTCTGGGGTGAGACTCAGGGCCAAAGGGCTGCAGAGCTGAGAGCTGAGGTGCCCAGGAGCAAAGAGTCCCCAGCCTGATGGAAGAGACACGGCCCCTGCCCTGGGGAGAGCTTGTCTGCCCACAGGGGTGGAGACACCTTTGCCAGGGCCCAGAGAATAGGCATCATTTCTGAAGTCAGTCCTCACAGTGTCCCGAGCACGCTTCAGGTAAGCAGGTATGGGCTGCGGGCACTGCCAAGAGAAAACTCCCCCTCCCTGCTCTCACAGACTGCATGGGGACACTGGGCTTCCAGTTAAAGCACAGAGAGAGTGCAGAGGTTGCGGGTAGAGGGCCTGAGCCTGGAGTGAGTTCTAGCTCTGCTTCTTGCTGTGTGACCCAGGGCAGGTCTCCGGCTCTCTCTAAGCCCTGGGCTAGAGGCTTTCTAGGGCCTGCTGGGGAGTCCTGTTGAAGGGCCAGTGTGCCTGGAGGGAGGAGGCCTGAGCTGCCTCCCTCCAGAGGAGGAATCTCTCTCCCCACCCTACTTGGAGTACTATGAAGAGTGAGGATCCAGGTTTCCTGCATCTGTGGACTCAGGAGCTAGCTGCCTTTCACCAATGCAGGGACCCCACCGTTTCACAGGCAGCCTCTGGCTCATACAGGAAAGACCTGAGTTCCCAGGTGTACCGGCTTCAAGAGAGGCCTCCTGCCCTCCACTGCCCTCCAGCCAGCTTCCTGAAACTTAGGCAACCACCTCAGCTCGGCCCAAGTGGTGCTCACCAAGACACACAGACACACACACCACACACGCACGCATGCACATGCGCATGCGCACACACACACCACACACACGCACACACATGCACGCGTGCACACACACACACCATACACATGCACGCACATGCACACACACACGCACGTGCGCACACACGCACGCACACAACGCACATGCACACACACATGCACACATGCGCACACACCACACACATGCATGCACACGCACACACACGTATGCACACGTGCACGCACATACCACACGCACATGCACACACACGCACATGCAGACACATGCACACACGCACATGCACGCGCGCGCACACACACGCGCACACACATGCACGCACGCACACACACTCACACCAGAATTAACCCTTCTTTCTCTGGCACTCGCTCAGCTAGTGTCTACATCCCTGCCAGAGCAGTTTTTATTCATTCATCCTTCCCTCAATGATCTATTATTCTTTGTGCCAGGACAAAGGCCTAATGGAGAATAAAACAGACACAGCTCCTGTCTTCAAGAAGCGTACAGTCTCGTGGGGAAAGGCAGACTAACAAACAAGTAACCACGAGTGAGTGAGCAGGTGGTGACGAAACAGAACCAGCTATGAGAGAGGTCCGGGGTGGCCGGCAGAAGGTCAGGCGGGAGGGGTTTCTGAGGAACTGGCATTGAAACCGACACCTGAAGGTAGGTGAAAGGGAGAGATCAGTGTCCGTACTGGTCCTGGGCTGATCACGTTCACCTCAGGCCACCCCATCTCGCACCTAGCGTGGTGCTAGGCAGATTCAAACCAAGATCACGGAAGTTGAAAAGAGGGACAACTTGTGATATTTCTATGGGGAGCAAGGGAAGGAGTGGCACAAAGGGGAGGTGAATCCTAGATTGTGACCCCAAGATCAAAGGGGCTGAGGTGAGGGGGCTTACCCTGTCTACTACCGGGCAAAGAAGCCCAGCCTTCCACGCCAGCTGATAATAAGCATGCTCCCCCTCTTTAATACTGTAGATGCCCTCCTCTCTGGAGCAGGAGGGAACACACACCCTGGTCTTTGCTTAGGAGGGGCCTTGCCCTGTGGGCATGAGGGGGAAGCTTGGCTGGTAGCCCAGGCCTGCAACTTCTAACTCTGCCCTCCACCTGGGGTCTGGCCTGGCTTTGCTGCAGACTTGCTATGTGGCCTGTGGAAAGCCACTCCCCTCTCTGGGCTTGGGATAGTGACTTTAGGACAGAGTGGAAAGGTGCACGTGGTGTAGTTGTCCCCAGCCAGTTGATCCCGGGAGCATTTTGGATATGGGCTAAAGGGAGGTAGAGGGGTGGGGTTCTGCTCCTCCACTGCTGGGTAAATCTGGTATCCTCACTCTTCTCTCTGGGTGTTGCTCTCAATGCCATCTCCTAGGCCCCAGGCCAGGAAAACTAGGTGTTTCCCACTCCGGGGTCCCCACGGCACACCAGGCCTGAGGGCCTGAGTACAAGCAAGTTGCCATATTTAATGATAAAAACAATATTTTCCTCATTACAAAGCAAAGCAGCATACAAACTAAGCCAAAGCCCAAGTCATGGACATAAAGCTCCTGCCAGGGCATTGGTCTAGAGCCCTTGGGCAGGGTGAGGGGGTGCCCAACCTGACCACCAGGCACTGCTGCAACTCAGTCATCAAGGTGGCTCTCAGTGGAGACAGACAGACAAGGACACCAATGTGCATCTGGGCAGTTACTGGGCTGGCCCTTCAGGTTGAGGGAAATTTAGGATTTCTGGGTAAGGAGGGGGAACCAATGGCCACAGATTCCCCCAAATGACTTTTCCCTTGAGGGGTCTCAGTGGTCATCTTCAAAACAGGTGGTCCTGGGAATGATTTGAGGGGTCCAGGAAGATATCCACCTCCCCTCCAGGCCTACTTAGAATACAGTCTTCATTCCCCACCGCCACTTGCTCAACGTGGAAGTCTTTGCTGAGTCATGCCATGCCTCTGGGCCTCAGTTTCCTCCTTCTATAAAATGAGTGGAACTTGGCCATGAAGTACAGCGAAGAAACGGCCCTAGATCAAAGGTCTACTAGCGTGAATGATCACACCTCTGGACTGCTTTTTGTTCTCTGGAAAAGTCCTGTCCTCTCTGGGCTTCCGATTCCCCATGTGTCAAATGAGGGAATGTGCCAGAACTATCTCCAAGGACTGAAATCCTCCCTCGGGTAGGAGTGAAGTGACCTGAAGGGCAAGTTTAGCCAGGGAGGCAGGGAGAGGGAACCAAGGGATGGAAAGAGGGTGAGGACATGAAATATGAACTTCACCAGTGTCCTAGCCTTGCCCTGACCTGGGCTAGCTGCAGGTTTCCTCTCTGAACCCCACTGAATGCCTGGCTGGGACTTGGACAGTCTGGGCAGGTCGAGGGGGAGTGGAGGGAGCTGTGTTCTACGGCTTCTCCTTCTATAAACAGTCCCAGAGGGTGACCAACGAGACCACAACTAGGAACCATTTCCCAGAGTCTGTCCAAGCTGCTCAGAGCTCTGCCACTTGTCTTCCCATCACCATCAAGATGGGGGCAGGGTAACTCCACTTTTCACTCCAACTCAGAGACCCAATTTTCAGATAAAGAAAACCGAGGTCTTCCTGGGGATCCCACAGACCATTCATTTGAGCGTGTAAGTACACCCAAGTCTGGGCTTGTGACACGTCCGCGTCACCTCATTGAAGCCTCACAGACCTATAAGAAACATACCATTATTCTATTTGACAAGTGAAGAGTAACCACTCAGAGAGGTTACGTGGCTTGTGCAAGGTCACTCGGCTAGTGAGTAGCAGGACCAGGATTTAAAACCAGGTCTGTCTGACTCCAGATCTGCACTTCATGCTTCCTTTCTGGAGACTGGTAGAGAAAGGGGATGATTTTGTACATCAGGAGCCCAGGAGCCTGAGAGATGAAGTCTGACAGCAAAGGGTGGGGACGAGGAGCCAGAGCCTTTGCAACTGCCATGTGCTTTGTCCAAAAGAACTTCCCCTGGGTCACTGCCTTGCTCCCTGCCACACGTCCCTCAGGTCTCAGCTCAGTGGGCACTTCCCCATGAATACCTTCCTTCTGGGACAACTGAGTCTATGATAGAACCCCTTCCACCCCCACAAGACTTTCCCCTCAGCTCTTTATTTTTCTCCCTGACAGCACTGTGTTACCTGACGTGTGTGTTTCTTTTATTCTTGGTCTCCTCTGAGAATGTAAGGTTTGGTCTGTCTTATTTATCACTATAACCCAAGGCTTAACACAATGTCTGGCACATAGTAGATGTGCAACCAGTATTTGTAGATAGAAGGCATGACTGAGGGTGCTTTTCCCTATTATGTGCTGGGGCTGACCCAAGCACATGTCATTTCATCCACAGCTGTACTTAACCCATTTCACAGACGGGCTAACCGGGGCTCTCTTCAGCATCAAAGGCCCACGATGGGGTGGTGGGTGACAGATGAATCCCCCCCGTTAGAGTTGGGGCACTCCACCCCATGCTGGTCTGGCTCCAAGCCCAGTGCCCCTTCTAAAAGTGAGGGCAGGGCCCAGAAAGGGGAGAGGTGCCCGCGTGCCCCCCAGAGCCCTCGCAGCGCACGCTCTGTCCTGCGACTGCACCCTGGGCTGCTGCGTGGCCTCCGAACGCCTCCCGGGCGTCCCCCCCCCCCCCCCCCC
>PVJL010015632.1:0-23607 GCA_004026885.1 Lyroderma lyra | reverse complement strand
ACAAAGAACTGCATGATTTCACTCATATACGGAATATAAAACTGAAAGCAAAGAAAAAAAGAACTGAACAAACAAATAACCCATGGACACAATCGATAGTTTAATGTTTATTTGGGGACGAGTGGGTTAGGGAGGGGAGAAAGGGGAGGGGGTGGGAGAGGAGTGGGGGAAGCTAAATATAAGGGGATGGAAAGAGGGGTCACATTAGGTGGTGAACTTATTATACAACAAGTTGACAATGCACTGTAGAATTGTATGCCTGAAACCTATGTAATCCTTGCTAACAGATGTCACCCCAATAAGTCTAACAATAAAAATGAATTAAAAATAAAAATAAAAATAAAAATGTGGATAATAAATCCTTCTTTCAGGCAACTAATAAGTATTTAGGGTATGTGACTACCTAGAAGAAATATTCAATAAGTGACACTATGCCTATCATCATTATTAGGAAACTAAGTCCCATAGAAGTAACTGAAACTTCTAAGGTCATACGTTGGACTTTGACAGGATGAAAACCCAAGCACATGTGCCCTTATACCCAATTTAGTGGTGTTTCCACTAGACCAAATTGTTCTGGTGACTCAGTGACTGACCCAATTACGCCAATACTACCAGCCAAATTATGTGGCAAGTGAGTTCATTTAAGGGCTTAAATGTCTGTTGCTCATTAAAAGCAACGCTGATAGCAGAAAAGAAAAACCTGTGAATCCTGGTGTATATAGAATTCATTACACGGCAGGACCAGATTCTTGCATATGGGCAAGAATGCTACCTTCAGAGGGTCAGATGCAATGTGGGGTCCTCCCCAGATTACCAATCTCTGCAGCTCTCAAAGGGTCCATAGCATCCAGTCTGGGTTCCACCTTTAGGAAGAGGCCTTCTCCACTGGCATTGATGGCATAACCAAAGGGTCTCACCAACATCGAGAACCGATGCACTCCGACAGGTAGTAGATTTGTTTGACAGATCACATTTGTTCGGTTTGAGAAAATAACTTTGCAACTTGTTTGGTTTACAGTAATCTGAAAGGCCTGGGAGTCACCAGAGAAACTAGTTCCAGTAATATAAACCAGTAGGTTGATGTCACCATCTAAAAGAGGAAAGAAATTAAAAGAACAAAATCATCTCTCCATTTAAGAGAATGCTCTCCAACATCAACTGTTTATTCCCTCTTACCTTCCCCTCCCCAAAATTGAGGAGTTGAATGCTGACTCAAATATTGGACATCTGCATTTATGATTGTAGCATACAGCCCCCATCTTAAATTTCCTCCAACTAGTCATGAGAGATCACTAGTCAATAAAAGGGGAGGGGGATCAAAATAAAGACTAGTTCAAAACAAGGAACAAAGAGAATAAAACAATTTAAGTCGTCAAAAATCCACTTGTCTCCCTTTCAAATCATGACCGTATCATTTAGATTGGCCAAAATATATATTTTCTGCTGCACCACTTAACATCCATCCCATGAACTGATGCACCTCCTATCCACCCATGACCAGTACATGGCCTCTTACAAATCACTCTGAGTCTAAAGTTCATGATCATCTCAATGCCAAGTCACAAATCATACCAAGGGAATACCACACAGAGTGGACCTGGGGTGTTGATCCTTCAAGGTACCGGAAAGAACAGGAACCTGAGCAATGAGCTGGTATGTCATTCACTTGCACGGCCACCTAAAAAAAATAAGAAGGCAAAAGAATTAAAAGCAAAAGTATTCATTTCATGTACTCAAGAGTACTCATAAAGTACATGTGTAATTTGCCCAAATTAAAATGTGTTAATGATTTATTTATTTTCTTTCTTCTGTTACCCAGTAATAAACTCCAAATTTTAATGAATAGCTCATATGCTAGGCTTTCTTAAAATGATAGTAGGCATGCTAAAACCTAAGATTTCTATAATTAAATATGCTAAATAAATTTCTCCTCTCCATATAAAACTGAATTTAATAAAATTCAATCTGCACAAGGACTTTCTATCATTCTATAGTTTCAACTGGGTACCTATTTCCTGTGAAAAGCCCTTTCTTTGTGGGAAATTCCAACAAAGGAGGTACCTTCCTTTCATCATTACTGCATGGATATATAAGTGAAGATTAAAGTATCTGGACACTAATTTGGGTTGTTGTTTTTTTTTAATCCTAGAATGGTAGATGTCCAAGAAGAGACTACAGTTGACCCTCGAACAACATGGGTTCGAACATCCTGGATCCACTTATGTGTGAATTTTTTCCAAAAAAATGGTAAAATGTATTTTTCCTTTCTTATTCCTTAATAACATTGTCTTTTCTCTAGCTTACTTTATTATAAGGATGCAGTACATAATACATATACCACACAAAAATATGTGTTAATTGACAGTTGATGTCATTGGTAAGGCTTCCAGGCAACAGTAGGCCACTAGTAGTTAAGATTTGGGAAATCAAAAGTTACACACAGATATTTTACTGTGAGGGGGGTCAGTGCCCCTAACCCCCATATTGTTCAAAGGTCAACTATACATGTCTTCCCCTTTCACTGGAACTAATGTGAATTTAAAAGAATTCTACAATATTTGCAGATAAGAAAGGTGAACATTATGTGACTCATTTTACTCTCTCCATATGAAATACGTATGAAAAGCACTCACACTGTATTTATGATAGTGTTTGCTTGTGGAGTAAAGGCATGCAGGAATGGCATGAAGGCAGAAGTGATAAAGAACACTGCTTTTATTTATAATGTTTTATTCCTAAAGACAAAAAAATATATAAAATAAATATATAAAAATGTTGACAATTGTTAATCTTCAGTTAGGGTACCCTGGTGTTCGTTATATTATTCTTTGTAGTTTTGTATTTTAAATTTTTCTCAAATTAAAAGCAGATGACTTATAACAGGAGTATGGACAGATGGGATAGAACAAAAGACATTTGACAGAAGAAGAGTTTACTTAGCTCATTTACTTTTGCGTGGAGGTATAAATCATATGTAGTTTTGTAGAGCTTTGCTATTTTTATATTATAAAAATACCATCAGTAATTAAAATAATGGAATGTTGTGTTTATAAAGACCTTCTATACCCCACGGAAGTAGAAAATGGACAGCCATACTTGTCTCTATTTTTTGATTTGGAAAACTGATTCTCAGAATTGGTCCACACTACAAACAGGAAGGGACTGAGATGTACTAGGAACTAGTACTTGCATTTTGGGTGGCCCAGTCACTCTCACCTGGGTGTGTTGGTTGGCAGTAACCAACATGTCTCCAAATATGGGTGCAAGAAAAACTCCACCATCATACACCACACGAGTGGTGGCAACGGGGTTCACTCCAGTTAGATTTTCATCAGAGACCTGAGGGGATGACATTTCTGGTGAATTCGGTCATGGAATAGAAGTCTAATCTTGATTAAAACAAATGATAAAGGGTCTTTTCACATTCTGTTTAAGATAGTCAGAAAGCTAAAAAGTGAAAATGGAGTGACAGGGGATTAAAAATCTAGAAACCTAATATTAGTAATGGCTAATGAAAGCCCCAGTATATTAGATGAATATTTATTTGCAAGTAGAGTTGCCAAACAACAACAACAAAAAAAAAAAACACACAAAAAGTTCATCTTTTCTCTAAGTTCTGAGATATTTTTGTTTTTATGTGCTTTTTCTATTTTATATGTTTGCAATCCAAAATATGAAAATGAAATGTAAGGACACAAGAGCTATGGAGATGATTCTCATCCTTTCTCTATTTTCACCCAAGTATTTTGTTTGAAAATCAGATGACCCACATTATGATATAATGGGGATCAAATTCCATCTTGAATTTCATTTTATAATAACCAAATGCCATGTGATCATTAGATTATTTTTTAAACCCCTAAATATGCAAGAGCATCTGCTTTTGTCATTATCCAAAAGACAGCAAATCCTTTTCTAAAGTTCCTTATGCTGTGCCATCTGCCTCCATGATAATCTAAGTCAATCACATCTGCTTAAATTATCCAATAACAGATGTAGAATTATTGTGTGGTGGACACTGACCAACCACTTCTCTACCTATACTGTTAGAAAAGGAGATGTTAGGTTCCAATTGTTTTCCATTATGGAATCCAAAAATGTCTTGAAAACTTCCAGCAAGATCATTAAACCACTTTACTTGAGTATTCCAACAAAATTAACATTTCATGACAGTTTTCATTCACATCATTCTGATAATCCATACCACCAAAAGGGATATTATACATACCCTGATGAAATTGGGCAAATCCCCAACCTGGCTCGACCAGGAGATGGACCACACATGTTCATAGCAAGACTTTAAATCCTCTATCACAGTGAAGTCACTGACATTGAGGTATCTGGATGTGAAGTCATCATCATTGTTCTGTAAGAGCTTGTAAAGGTGACTAGCTGAAATATGCACAGGGACATCTGTGGGAGGTTTTGATACAGAAAATACAAGACACTAATTACTCTACCTCAGGGTCTCATCATGAGAATAAGAGAATAAATGTTAAGATACCTACTAAATATTCAGGAGACTCTCAAGGAACCCCAAGTCCAGTTAAACCATTTTTCCCTAAGGCAAAGACAAGTCGATGCCCATTTTTTTTATATTGTGGTATCTTCTATCAGTATCACATCTCATAGCAAGCTGAGAGCACCATCACATCAGACAAAATTGTCTCAACTGTCAACTCAAAATATAAACTCCAGACACCTTGGTAATGCCTGAAAGTCTAATTAAATGTTGGGTTGTCCCTGGAAAATTTTAACTGGGTCTGTGAACAGAGAAAAGTTGGCCACCTTTCACAGGGAGTGAGGGAGGCACACAGCAGCTGACATCCATAAAAATTTAGCCAACTCAGCTGAGGAATGTTGGCATTTAACTTTGGTTTCTCTATTAGAATTTCCTTTAAGCCCAACCACCTGCTTCCCCATTCCACATACCGTTAGAGAAATATTAATAACAACACTGTGCTTAAGTCCTGCTTGTGTTTGAACTGTTTCATGCTTTACCAAAAGTTTCCATTTCATTAGCTACTCCCAACAGCCATGTGAGGTGGGTCACTTGGCTATCCGAATGCCTCCCTTAGAGTTGAAGAAAATGAAACCCAATGAGATTCAGAAGCTTGCCAACCAAGTGAGACAGGTTTAGATTAAAATCCAGGTTGCTTTCTACCTCCTCAAAGCCTTCCTCTTGAATCGCATACTTTCTTGGAGTGTTAATAAAATAACATTGTATTTCTAAAATGCAAACAAAATTCTCATTCTTTAAAAAAATCGACTGTTCTACATTTACATAACTTGATGCCATCACTTCAAAAGACCTGGTTAAGGCTAGCTGTCCCCCTCATTCTGCAGCTGGTGATGTGAGGAGCATCACCAATATAAGGTGGTAGCAGGAAGTCTCTGCACAGACAGCCTGCAGCCCTCTCGTTCATGATAAAGGAAACAGCACAGTGAAAGCTTTACAGAGGAAGGGCACTGTTGGCACTCATTCACCCATTTATCAGACTTGAATAGCCATAGACTCCAACAGGCTAGGGACCTCCAACCTTTCCTAAATTACCCTATTAAGTAAAAACACCACTCCATTCCTCCCATAAGAAGATTCTTTGCAAGTCTGGCATCTTTCTGCTTGGGAGGGCAGAAGACTTTTGGACCATGCACCCATTTTTATACAGCCACTCTTGAGTTCTCCTGAGCCTCCTTCCTGATTCCCCGATGTTTTTACCAACTATATAACTTATTGTAACCACTTCTATTCCTTGTCCTTTGTATGTGCATGTTATTGAGATTTAGAAATTATTCTACTCCCATGGCATCTGAAAGCTCTTTCTATATTAGTTATAACCACTAAAACCTTCAATGGCATATGGTGTCACCATAGAGTTTAATTCGTAAGAACCATGGCTACCATGGATCTTAGCTGAGGACCTCTACAAAGAAAAGACCCAAGCTCACATCTGGACCTTGTCATCAACTATTTGTGTGACCTGTGGGCAAATCTCAATATAGTGGGCTGCATGGTGGCCTTCAAAAAGATGTCAATGTCCTAATCCCTAGAACCTATGAATATTACCTTATAAGTAAAAAGAGTTAATATTACCTTATATATAGCGAAGATGTGGTTAAGAATGTTGAGAAAAGGAGTTTATCCTGGATTATCCAGGTGGGTCCTAAATGAGAGAGGCAGGAAGAATTCTGAGACAGAAAAGGATATGACCATGTGACAATGTGATGAAAGAGACAATGGGACCATAGAGGCAGGGGTTGGAGTGATGTGGCCATAGCCAAGGAATGCTGGCAGCCCTCAGATGCTAGAAGAGGCAGGAAACAGATTTTTCTCCATGAGCCTTCAGCGGAAGTATGGCCTACTGACAACTTGATTTTGGACTTCTATCCTCCAAACTGTAAGAATAAATTCCTGCTGCTTTAAGCCACCATGGTTGTGATCATTTGTTCTGACAGCCCCAGCAAGCTAATTCACTTAGTTTCCACATCTATGAAACTGAAAGGATGGGATCATATTAACAATGATATGTGATTGGTATTGTCCAGATCTTTCATTTTAGTAAGGCCATTTTCAGACATGAGAAAATAAACAGAAAAGCTTTAAGACTGTCATCCTGCCTGACAATCTCACATTGGATGTTGCTTGACTGGATATGCCCCTTTAACAAATGTGAAGGGAAATAAGAGGTTCAAATTCTAGGAATAAAACAAGTAAGTGATGGGATGTACCGTACAGCATGGGAAATACAGTCAATAATATTTTGATAGCATAGTGCAGTGTCTGTCGATGGTGGCTGGACCTATTGGTGATCACTTCTTTAGGTATGTAAGTGTTGATCAACTATAGTGTATACCTGAAACTGATATAATGCTGTCTGTGAGCTATATTTATTAATAAAAACATTTTTAATGAGAAATTTTATACCCCTCAATTGCCCCTTTACCAGCAATCACTGTATTAGGAAGATGGATGCGAAAATATCCTCCTAAGGGTGGGCTTGCTCTCTGTAGTCTCTGGGTTGTCGCCTGGACCATCCCAGATCCTTCTTCTGCTCCTCCATTGGGCACAGAGCTGCAGCAAATGAAAAACAAAGCATTAACCACAGAAACCACCAGAACGCCTCTCGGGCAGAACGTAACTCCATCTCAAAGACAGCTAGTCTCCCATATTTCCAGAGCACGAGCTTGAACTCCCAAATCCTGGGTGCCCCTCTCCCATCACAGCAGAACAATATAATTATCAGGATTCTTTAGGAGTGTTCCATCTTCCCCTTGACTGGTCCTGGGAGCACAGGGACCTGGAGGGAAAATTGGTGACACTGGCCTCCACAGCTCAGGGCCTGAAGCACAGAGTGGAAGAACTTGGTGTTTTCTTATCCATTTGCACAGTGAAATGAAAAGTCAGAGCCTGTTCCACAGATACTTCCCTACTCAGTATCTCCAGCTGAAACACAGGCCACTCCATGTAGCCAGTTCTTATCTAATACCTGTGCACACACACTGACTGCCTTATCTTGCTTTTAATACAATAAATGAATCAAATAAATTGTGACACACCGTGAGATAGGATACCCTTCAAGTATTAGAAACCATATTTTAGAAGAATGTCTAATAAAATGAGAAATACTCCATTTATACCATTAGGAGAAAGAGGTATGTTACAAATATAGTACATAATGTATGGTCCCAATATGAGGCTTAAAAGTCAATATATTTTTAAAAAATCAGTATATACATGTACATAGGTATACAAAAACTACTTGGGAGGAAAGGCAGTTAGAATATGGATCCAATATGTTAATAGAAGTTATTTCTGAACAGGGGAACAATGAGTGATTTTTATCTTCTTCTAAGTGTCTTTTTATATTATCAACAATGAATAAATCTTACTTCTCTCAATAACGTTATTTAAGTACTACATATTGATGTGCATACATACAACAATACAGAAGCAGTCTGAAGGTTGTCCTGTCTTGCTAAGGCTGGAGGCTTCCAGAAAGAGCTAAGAGACTTCAGGAAAAATCAGAAAGAATGGTTGTGAGGACCATTCTAAGTTTGGACCTGTTCAGAGGAATGTGAATTAGCCTCTTGTCATTTCAGAGTTAATACTTTGCCATTTGAAGCATAGAACTGCAGGCTGGCTACTATGGCAGCCACCCCTCCACCTCCGAAGTGCTTTCGCTCCTTCATGCTATGGGTGGGTTTTGCATCCTTCCTGTCCAGTGGACCACAGAACACGAAGTCAAGGGAAGTGGGGCACAAATTCTAGCTTTCTGCGCTTGCCTTTAATATGCCACCTCAAGCATGGTGTAAGCATAAGAACTCATTTTGGAACATGTTAGAGATGAAAAAAAACAAATTTTAAAAGCAGAACATCTCAGTGCTTCCCATCTACTAGAGTTTTAGTGAAAAAATGACAGGAATTAGAGCACACGTGTGTTCCAGGAGCTGGGAGGAACCTGTTCTGCTTTGTAAACGGTGGCGAGGAAGTGTGACGACTGAAGCAGTGCTTATGGGGCTCTAGTGCCATCTGGTGGTGAGTTCTTAGAAATAGTATACCCGCTGTTGTTATTCCCGGAGACTCATTTTGCCTCAAAGAATTCCAGGAAGATTTCTCTATAAGAAAAATTGTGGTATTGTGAGTCTCTGAAGCACATGAAAATACAATTTTAAAAATTCACCATCAACTAGTTCTCAAAGTATAGTCCCCAGACCAGTAGGATCAGCATAGCGTAGAAACGCATTAGAAATGCAAATTCCCAGGCCCTGCACCAAACCTTCTCAATTAAAGATGGTGTGGTGAGGCCCCATCAATTTTTGTTGTAATAAGACCTCCAGGTGTCTTGAGAACCATTGCTTTAAGCAACAAGACAGGTAGCTTTTCCTGATAAAAGTCCCACCTCTGTGTCCTCCCAAACCAACTAGCAATTCCAAGGACAGATCAGTGAGAAAGATGGCACCCTACCTTGCAGTGATGAGTGGGAGCTCTGGGCCACACCCTGCCAACCACAAGGTCACATTATAGACTGGAGGGGATCCCACCACAGAGAGCAATTCCACCAGATTCCCGCCTGGACGAGCTGTTCCAGAATCAGCCTGAGAAACTAGAGACCACAGATCCAGTCATTACCAAGGAACTCAAGATGGAAGAGCTGCAGTGTGGAAAGCCCCGTATGGAAGGTGCTGAGTGGGATTCCTACCATCTGCTGTCATGCACAGCAAAGTTAGAGGAGGCAACAGTGTAGGACCAATAAGAAAATGCAAGTTGATGCACAGTATAAGGTGAAAAAGTCTCATTCCACAGCAAAGTTCAACAAGCCTGAAGCCAAACAATATCATTCTCTATGCCATAGGAGGACTTCTTATACGGATAATCTGTGACGGTGTGAATGGCCACCCGTGCCTCCCTTGTACTCACAAGGCCCCTGGCAACTCCAGGAACATACAGCTGACCCTTCTCAGGAACAGGGAACACCCAAGGCACCCACGGTGGGTACTGACCCTCCTTAGGAACAGGAAACACCCAAGGCACACTCTGTGGGTACTTAGTGTTTATCTAGTCACTGTGTGGAGTCAGCAAACGTGCAGAAGTGGTGCAAGCTTTAAGACAGACCATTGTTTTAATTCTGATCTTCCACTTCTGTTGAATTACCATGTGGTTAATCAATATAACCTCTCTGAGACATTTTCTCATCTGTAAAATGGGAATCATGACATGTACTAATCTGCATAGCAGGATGTGTTTAGATTTAAATGACCAACATAATATATTTTAATGTCCTCTTCTCCTCCTACTAGGCATTGTATAAAAGGTAGCTTTGTCCCCAAAACTTGTACAATCAAAAGGTTAAACAGTGTAAAGGCAGCATTTTCACATGTCTAATCTTAGCACAATGCCAGCCAGACACAGTGTAGGTGCTCAATAAATGTGTATTCACTCCTCTGGGTATGGAGCCAGGGGCTCTGGTGTCAACAATCTCTAGTCCCGATCACCCCCTTGGCCCAGCTGTGGGATTTGGGGCAAGATACTCAACCCCTCTTAGCTTTGACTTCCTCATCTATCATGTGGGAATAACAGGACCATCTCACAGGGTTCTGAGAACTAAACGAGAAATAAATGGTAGCACCACTAGGTAAGAACTTCTCATAAAGGACATTAGCTGGGAGAATATCATCGAGTGCCAAATTGGTCAAATAAATATCAGACAACCAACTATGACAATTGAGCCCAATGTGCAGGGTTCATGTTGCCATTAGATAATCCTCAAAGCAAAGTCGTTGCCCAGAGTAACTAGACAAAGCAGGAAACAAATGGTTTCGCCCAAACCACCTCGTCTTCCTTTTGTCCCTGCCCTCTACTTCCCCACCTGCCTCTTCACCTCAGCCCCAGGTGGTTCCAGATGCTGGGGCCTTTGGTGACAACGAGGCAGGGGCAGTAAGAGGGAGCTCTGGATCCTGGGCTTTGAGGGTTTGGAGGTGTAACATGGCCTTTAAGGGAGAAAAGAGAGAACGGTAAAACGTGCCCCTTACCTAGTCCTAAGGTTCGAGAGTATGAAGTACTGATATTCCAAGCCTCAGGGAATCTGGGCAGCTCTTGGGGTCACCCAAGGGCCCAGCCCAGTATCTTGGGCACCTGGAAATTCGGGCACTGACCCAGCACACCATTCAAATATTATTTTCTAAATGTGCCAGAACATGAACAGGGTTTAAGATAGGCAGTGACTCAGTCTGACCCAGATGCATCCAAAACAGATAAGAGACAGAGTTTTGATGAGTTCAATTATGATGTGATTTCAGGGCTAAAACAGAGTCCTCTTGCCACCCACCCCCAAGCTCTCACGCCCTCATCTCGGCAATTTTACAGGAAAAAGACTGAAAAGTTGCACATTGTGTAAATCAAACTCTAAGTAACTGCGTTCTCCTTTTCTCCTGGGGGAAGAAGACGGGGAGAGGGGAAGAGAGGGAGGGAAAGAGAAAGAGAGCTCCTTAAGCAGGAAAGCTGAGCGCCACAGTCACAGGGATTTGACTGAAAAGGGAATGTGAACGGAAGTTGGAAGGCTGGGGGCCCTGGGAGCAGAGAGTACCACCCGTCTCGGCCATGGGCTTTCCTCCCCCGGGTGTGCATCACCTGGGGTCAGCCGCAGGACTCCTGACGGGCACTTTGTCCCTAAGACCGGTGGATAACCAAAGCCCAGCGAGACCACTGTGCTGAGCGAAGTCACAGGCCTTGGTGGAGAAAGCGGCCAGGCCTGAGCTCTCAGTGATGAATGGGAGGGAGCTGGATGGGCAGAAAGACAGACGAGGCTATTCTCATGAGGATACGGTTATGTCCCAACTCTCACTCAGTCTGTCTCTAAGTGTCCTAAATCAGACCTTGAGCCCATTTACGTGCCCAGATACCGCTGAGTTCTTGCAGCACTTTGTATGACATAGTAACTGATGGAGAAGTGTGGAGAAATCTTACTGGCGTCACGATGAAAATAATGTTAATAGTAATAATAATTGTTTATACTTATCGAGCCCTTGCTATGGTCAGGACCTGTGATGAGTGCTTTACATTATATTTCAGTTCATCTTTGCAGTAATCCAATGAGGTGAGGACCTCAATAGGTTCACTTACGGATGACAAAACTAAGGCTTCTCATCAAGAAAGCGGTAAAATAAGGGTAAGAGCACAGATACCAGAAGCAAGAGCAAGCATTGCATGAATAGGAAAAAGGGAACGAGCCAGAGAGATCTGGGGGTCAAGGACACACAATCCCAGCCACATCTTCTTTCCAGACCAAAGCATGCAAGATGGGGACCCACCTCTTCCCTCGCCATTAAAGCATTGGCAGCCCGAGCAGAACAGCTTAAGGTTGGCATTTGTCAAACAGGTCCATAGATGAGAGGGGATTTGATAATCACCTATTAGGCTTGTGTCTGCAATAATAATTTCATCCACACAGAACACACCCGTCTCCTGAGCCAGAGGGAGGAGGTCAATCTGATGAACCAGCACTGGGGAGTGCGCCAGAGGCACCTGGGGATACGCAGAGCGATGCACACAGGTCGTCCAGAGGTCAATGCAAGTGAAACGCCAGCTGAAAAACAAGTGCACAGTGCAAAGGGACCTGTGCCATGCACCTGCAGTCCCTTCCTGTCACAGCCTTAGTGCTCAAACCTGGAGACTGTGTGGTCAGGAGAAAGACTCCATGAACCCTGCCCCCAAACAAGCCTGTGTGCCACATCCCAGACAGCCTCAGCTCAGCTTGTGATATCAAATCAGTGAATTACTCATTCATGGCATTCAATGTCAGCAGCATTTTCAACTTACAACATAATTGTGTGTCTGAAGCAGATCATATGTTAGGCTCTTGTGACAGAGAAGAGTCATATGCCTGGATACTACCAGCCTCATTTAGGTTTAAAACCATTTACAAAACTCATAAGAGATACATGGAGAAAGCACTGAATCGAGGCATCAAGATGCTTGGATTTTATTCCAGAGCCTTTGTTCACTTGCTGAATGAATTTTTAGTGAATCACAAATTCTCTTGGTCTCCATTTTTCTCATCTGGAATGACAGGAACGTTCTCTAAAGTCTCTTCCAAACATGATGTTCTATGGCTCTCTCCCTAGGAGAAAAGTCAGATTTCTTCTAGGAAGTATTATATTCCTAACAACTAACTATTCTCATGTCAAACTTTTCTGGGCTCCAATTTTCCTCATCTGTGTTCAGAACCATAAGTTAGTATTTGAGGCCCATCTATAAGTGACAGTACCTCAGGTGGCCCACTGTCCTAAAAGAGCTAATCATCCCTACTGGCAGAATTCCCACCAAACCTTCCCACAGATTAGCTACCTTTCAGGACTGGTCCCCACGAGACTCCAGTTACAGGTGATATTCTTCTTAACGATGTTTTGAAGGTCGATTGTGAAGGACACGGTCACCCTCAGGATATTATCCATGTAGCCTTTTTGTGCCATGCACAGCTAAGGACACCAAATAAGCTCTATTGGTGCAAGAAGCTGCCATTCAAGTCCTGTATAGTGAGAAGAGGCCACCTCCCCAAGACCCTTCCTCCTGTGCTGAGAGAACCAGCCATTCCCACTCTCCTGGAGCTTACCAGTCTAGCTAGAGACAAATCATTCAGAGATCGTTGTCATTTGTCCAATAGAGAGTTATTAAATGCCTGGCACTGTGCTTGGCAGGGACAATTTTAGAGTATCTCAAGCAGAAAATCCCTGTTCTGACCCAGTTACCTATACAACCTTCAGCAAGTCCCTTAACTCCCCTGAGACTCAGTTCCTTAACTCTAACACCCCGGCACCCTTGGTTTCTAACTCTGAGTTAAGTAAACTATTGGTCTCAAGAAGACTTTAGAGTGGGGTGTTTTTGGCTTCAACATTATTGACCTTTTGGATTAGATACTGTGAGGGGGCTACTCTGTACACTACAGGATGTTTAGCAACATTCTGGAACCTACCCAGTGGATATCAATAGCACATCCCCAGTTGTGACCATGAAAAATGTCTCCATAAATTGCTAACTCTCCCCTAAGAGGCAAAATTATCCCCATGGGAACCTCTGCTGTAGAGAAAAGTCTGGGAGATGGACAGTGCCCCGACCTAAACTATTTAGTACCAACTAGGAAAGGATTTGAAACCACTGCTCTGAGCTCAGCCACCCCAGAAAGCCTCACTCTAATTCCTGAAGGGCAAAGGAGATGCACTCTTTTATGAAGGATGGCAGAGCTACTGACACAAAGGATAGAAGAGGGATTCAAGAAATTTGTCAGTCAATCCATCAATAATAATAATAAGCATAATAAATAACAACAACCAGCCTTAACTGAGTCCTACGCACTGCAAAGTACTTTACTAGATTATCCCACTTAGTCTTCACTGAAATCCTGAGAGGTAGACAACATGGCTATTCATTTTCAGATGAGCAAACCAGGGTAAGACACTGAGAGCACATCAGGAAGAGTCAGAATTCAAAGCCAGATAGTCTGCAGTGTGCACTCACACCTGAGAGGGCAAAGACAGTACTCAAGCATACTCATACAAAAACTTCCATGAGTTTCATGTGACAAGTAGCTCGTGGAGGACTGGAGGTGTGTTCACACCTGAAACCTCAGCCGGAAACGCCCTGGGCTCATCACAGCAACCACTCCCTTGTGCTTTTGTTTCTTTAGTCTCCACCCCTGGGAGTAACACTAACCCCTCCCTACCGACCTCGCCCAGAAGCAGGAGGGCTGCTACTTACCTGTGGGTACTGATCTAGCCGGTAGCCCTTCTGGGTATCCGGCGGGGTCAGGGCAAACTGTCGAGGCTGACAGAGGCTGAACCTCCCACAGAAGGGCTCTGTACTACTGGTGAGGTCCCCATCAAAGCTGGAACCCTCCGGGCCTGGAGACAGTTCGAATAAAACGGGAAGGTAGGTGTAGATGTGAAATAGAGCCTCCCAACATGTGTGCAGGGGAAGGGCTGTGGATTCACCATAATATTGACCCCCCCAGCCCTTGGGTGAACTAGGTTGGGCTTGGGGTGCTCAGCAGCCCCCAGTTATGAAAAATTCATTCTGTTCACCCTAGAGCACAGAAAATGAACAGCAGTCCCTCTTCCCATGGTTTTGCTTTCCTAGTTTCAGTTCCCAGAGGTCAACTGTGGCCCAAAACTTTAAATGGAAAATCCCATAAACAAATAAGTTTTAAATTGTGCCCTGGTCTGAATAGCATGATGAAATCTCCCACCACCCCTCGGGAGAGGTGGGTGGCCATCTCCATGCTGTAGACACGCTTTGCCCATTAGTCACGTGGTAGTCCTCTGGCTTATCAGATCGTAGAGGTTTTGCAGCGCCTGTGTTCAAATAACCCTTAGGTAGCACACGCATTTTGGATGACTCATACATGCTGAGAACCACTGATAATTGCAAGTTGAAAAGTATAAATTATTTAACAGCAAAGTAATTGAGTGCTTTCCTCAAAAAATTTTTTTTATAAATATCAGATCATTAAATAGTTATAACATGTTTTCTTGCACCCAGCGTAACTTAGCCAAATGCCACAAAACCGCCCCATCCCAGCATCAAACTCAGCTGCAAATGCCCCAAAGTGCAAGAGTAGTGATGGTGACAAGTCAGGTATGCCAAGAGAAGCCATGCCGTACTTAAGGATCAATACGGTCAATAGGAGCCTAACATTTATACACCCTTCACCTCAATTCTCATCATGTAGGCATTTTATCACCTTACATCATCATGAAAAGAAGGTTAAGTAGAGTACAGTAAGGTATTTTGAGAGATAAAGAGAGACCACACTTTATATTAAAGTATACTGTCATAATTGTTCGATTTTATTATTAGTTATTGTTGTTAATGTCTTCTGTGCTTAATTTATAAATTAAACATTATAGATATGTATATACTCATATGGGAAAAAGAACCTGGTATGTATAGGGTTCAGTGCTATCTGAGGTTTTATGCATTCACTGGAGGTTTTGGAACACACCCCTCTCAGATAAGGGGGGATACTGTATTATATTTCCTATGTGTACCATGATGCAAAAAGCTATTGAGAAGTAAAAAGACAAGCAGTGTCACTGTAACTTAGTTCACCTTAGTATTTTGAAAATACACCCTCACATTTTTATAATGTAAGACTACTGTTTTATGTAATAATTCCTTTATTCAAGATGCAATTTGAATTAAACAAGATTTGTGCTGCTTGTAAATATATTTCCCACCTATTTGTTTGCACTTTTCCCACTGTGTGGCATGAAACATGTTGCTTAACTCTAACACCCCAGCATCCTTGGTTTATAATTTTGCCCCACCTGATAGCTCAGGAGGAATGCCTTTTATTTCTGTAATACCCATACCAAGCAGCTCCCGCCCAAGCAGGTAGCCACTCCCTTGGCCACTCGGTGGCCAAATCCAGTTTTCATATCCTTGTTTGACTCTCTTATCAACTTTGAGAGGAAATAAAAATTATTCCTACTTCACAAATATGAGAGAGAGAGAAAGAGAAGGCAATGATGGAGAAGAGGGTCAGAATTTGTCAAACCAGGGACAACACCTTGTTCGAATCCAAGTCGGAGCAGGACACGAGCTGAAAGGGGTGTCAGCTGGCATTTCACTGCAAGTAATTCCTCAATGGCTGTTTGAATCTGTCAAAAAGAAAAACTACTAAGAGTTTGTAAAACAGTGATAAAAACTGCCTCTCATTCCCCCACCTTTTATAGTCAAAGGAGATTCCCACCTGATGGCTTGTGGCATTTGCAGGGAGTGGCTGACTAGAGACATTGTCCCAAGTAAGAAAGAAGTCCCCTCTGCCAGGCACAGTCAGCATCTAAAAAGTCAAGAGTGACAGGACTAAATGATGTGTGCTAATTGAACCAGAGAGACAGCTGAGGAACATACGACATATTTTCTCAGCTTGCTGTTTCTTTTTATTGTAATTTCAATTTTTTAAACTCTCATTTACAAATACCTGGAGAACTCAAGTGGCATCACCTACTGAAAACATTTCTTAGAATAATATACATGTCAGTCTCCCTATTTACCCATGCCCTGCTCCTTGCCTTTAGAGTGTGAGAGTGTTGTCACCCAATGACCTATCTTCAGCCCTTCTCACCAAGCACTCTCTCCCAGGGTTGGCCTGGGTGGCAGAAGTAGCCCCATAGCATGCCACACTCATTCAGAGGCTGATTCAGTCTCTGCTTTGCTTCCAATACATTCCCTGTCAGGCACGTTGTATTATACTTTTGTTATGGAGTAAGACCTGTCATCTTAGATCACTTGTTATTTTCTACTTAGTTCTATGGTCATTAATGTGCATGTGTTTCTGTTAGAATGTAAGCTTTAAAAAATGGAGTCCATATTGACTCATCCTTGCACACCAAACAGTGAACAAGAAGTACACCAAAATTGTCCAAGAAAAATATGGGGCACAGCAGAGACCCAAAGGCCTTATTTTCACCAAGTAGACTTAGAAAATACAGCACATGGGGAAATAGAACCCGAATTAGTCAAACAGCTATGTGTATGTGCTCAAGCATGCACGCATGGGCATGGGTGTCCAGAGGACCTTATCTCTTCTCTGGGGAGTAAATTTCCAAAAAGATTATTTACCTGGAACTTAAATTTTTAAAACTAAGTGCATGAATAAGGTCATCTCAATAATAAGCCTTTGCATTAAAAAAAAAAAAAAATGTCCTCATAACCCTATTGAATAGATACTAGGCTGACCAGATGTACTGTTTTAAATGGGACAGAAAACAACTTCAAATGGTACGTATGGTCAGCCTAGTCTCACGGGGCTAAATTCAAGGTGTCAGTAGGCTGACCATATGTAACTTTTGAAACAGGACAGTACCATTGTTTTCTGTCCTATTTAAAACGGCACGTCTGATCAGCCTATAGATACCCTATTTCTTTGGCAGAAGAATTATAACTACAAATCATATCTTCTGGCTCCCAGTCAATGATCCTTCCAGAATTAAGGCCCTGAACCTGACTCCATGGGACTGGGAAGAAGAGATGCAGACCTGGATTTCGGGAAGTCTCTGAGCACTGATTCGGATCTGATGCTTCTCCCGGAGGTAAGTGCTGACCACACCGGGATTCAGCCAGGTGTTGTGGATCTGGACACCAATTCTCATTCCCCTGCTGGGTGCTCTCCCATGATGCTCTGCCTCCAGGTAGTACTTAGCTCCACCAAACAGCTCCAACTTGGGGCTCTTCTGTTGCCAGTTCCCTTCATTCTCATTCTGCTCCCAGGAGTCAAACCAGTCAGCTGTGCCTACCCTGATGGAGGCCACCTTTACCTGTGTCCCAATAAATAATAACAATCAATACTAGGAAGCTTCTAAAATAGCTACTAACAAGGGGCTTGGGGACTGGTCTGCCTTTCCCAACAAGTAAGCCAAGTCACACTTGGGCCTACGGTTGTTTATACTTCCCCACCTCTCATTCTTTCTCTTTTCCTCAGATGAATAATATTCATGCGAGGTTGGATGGGCCATGCTCAAACCAGGAACAGCCAATCCAAAACCCTAGGTGTACATGATGCTGTAGATAAATACTAAGTCCCTTGAAAAGTCTAAAATGACTGATCATGTCAAAATCTATAATGTTTCTCTAGCCAACTAGCAAAAAAAATTCATAGAACTCTGTTAATAACTTGAGAAAAAAATACTATGGTACTTTGTCGATTACAGTAATAAATTTTGACTGTTAAAAGCACCTTTTTTTCATCCTTCAAAACTGATCAGGAAATTCCTACATAAGAATGACTATATCCCTACCCAAAATTAGTGCAAAAGACACAATTTTTCGAGTTAGACAAATCTGAGTTTGAGTCCTAAATACAGAAGGCTCTCAGTTAAACAGCACCCATGGGGATTGGTAGATACCAGATAAATGTACACAAACTCTCTGTTAACCAGAACTAAAACAAGCAAAATCTCAAGCAACCAGCGAGACTGTTTTGCCAGTTGCTCAAGAGTGTCAGTTGCTTGAGTTCCAGTTAATGGAGAGTCTACTCTATGAGTATGTCTCTTATTATCCCTGGATAAGCCCTTACAATACTTGTAAACCTCAATTTCCTTATCTGGAAAATGGATATATATATATATATATATATATATATATATAGATATAGATATAGATATAGATATAGATAGATATAGATAGATATAGATATAGATATAGATTTATAGATATATATATATATAAAATCTCACAGAGATACTGTGAAGATTAGAGACAAGGTATATAAAAGATGTAGCATAATGCATGGCTTACAGTAGGTGCTCAATAAACAGTAGGTATCAACACATTCAGCAAAAATCTCTTTTAACAATTAAAAGCATATCAATTATATCTCAATTAAAAATTTTTAAGTAAAAAATTAAACCCCCCTCCCCCATCAAAAATATATATAAACATTTCTGATTGCCTAATGGTGTATTGCAACTATTAGTACAACATGAGAGCTTTAGTTCTAATTCTTTTTTTTCTTTTCTTTTTTTTTTTTCAGGAGTGAAGTACTGGAGACAGGAAAAAGAGAAGGAAAAATAAGAAGGTGAATACCTTGGTCCTTGGATCCTCTGATCGACTGAAATGCAGGGAAGCTTGGCTGTCTGCCTGGATCCAGAAAGTGTAATTATTTGTCTCTGGGGCCACAAAGAACCCACTGAGCCGTGCTCTGTAATGCAGAGGAACACGGAGGCAAGCTAGAGCAACCAAGGCCTGAATCACTGACCCAGCGAGTAGTTGCCCTTGTACTTTGTTTTTGTTTATGGTAATGAGGAAGCAACACTTGACTGCTATGCCCTGTGATTGGCCAGAGTACTCTAGAAACAGCTATTCCTGGGGCACCTGCCTAGTCTCACTATCTCAACCCATCTCTTCATACTGGCTGCGGCTCCCCTTCCAGTTGTGCTGCCTTCAGGAAAGTTGTAGCCAGCATGTAAAGCTGTCTGTCTGCAGGCTTAGCTGAGAGCACCCACTTAACACAGCCAGTGCAGTGCCTGGCACATGGCAGAAACTCCATCAATAGTAAAATTATTTTTATTCTTAGAAATAAAGAGAGATCACCAATCACTATGTACTCTGACTTGATGTAAAACCCTTGTTCCTTGTCTCCTTTTCCAACACATTCGTACATTACGAGCTTTAGTAGATCACCCCATTTAGTAGATCACCCCTCTGGCTAATGTCAGGCATTCACTACTTTACATTTAGCATGTATGTAGCCATAAGTGTACATGGATAATCATAAATTGGTGAACGTTTCCTGCCAAATAATCTTACTTGGCTTCTCAACAATATGGTATAGTTCCTCATGAAGAGATTAAAGTGGTAGACCTGCAAAGGCCCCAAATGGTAGCATGAAAGGCTCCTTTCTATTTCCTCTCCCTCCCGACAGACATTGATTTCATAGAAACAGGGTTTGTCGATGTGAGGTTTCAGAATACTGGTGTGTCCTTTTTAGAATACCATATTCTTATGGGTAAAGAAGCCTGTGGGCCAAAAGGTGGCATAGGTGGACATAGGGGGAAAATCACAAGGCTTGATATCAGAAAAACTTAGAGCTTGGTTCTGCTACTTGGTAACTGCACAATGTTAGAAAAACCACTTTGCCTATTGGAAACTACGGACGCTCATCTGCAAACCAGCTCTGTAAATATTTCCTCGGTCGTTGTATCACATGAAGTGATGTACCTTAGAAGGGCTGAAACAGAGTAATGAGTCCATACATGTCAGTTGAACTGACACACGCTTGGATACACAGGAATTTTAGTGCACGCTGTCTTGCCTTGCCCTTTGGATGTTGGTGTGCATGACAAGGTTGGTCACTCCCAAGGCTGATGGCCATGTTCCAGATCTTCTAACCCTCACAATACTGAACACAATGCTGTGCTTAATGTAAGTGGTCAGCAAATAGTTTTTAATTGTTTGGGGGTTTACTAATTAAATGATATTTCACACACACACACACACACACACACACACACACAAAACACAATTTGCTCTGAGCTTACCGGATACCTTAACATGTGCAAAGAGTAATTTTTGCAATTAAAAATATTATGGTCCACAGAGAAAAGTCAGCAATTTCAAATTAAAATACGTAGACTCCCACTTTGAAAAAGATGGCAGAATTTTGTAAAATGTTTTATTAATAAAAATAAGACCACATTTTTTTCAATGTTTAATATAAATTCTACTGACCTAGCATTAGAGAGAAATATAGCTAAGAAGATGATTAAACTACCTCAATAAATACCAAGAATATTTTCTGAAATAGTTTTGAAAATAACTATTTTAAAGGTCCATCAATATAATACTTAATTCATCAATTACTAAATAAATGCTCCAATTTTTTAATTTAAAATTTTTGAATTTTAAAGAAATGAATGACAGAGAATAGAAAAGGTTATGATCGGGTTTATGGCCCCTCCAAATGGCAGTTAAAGAGACATATCCTATGCAGCGGTTCTCAACCTGTGGGTCAGGACCCCTTTGGGGGTCGAACGACCCTTTCACAGGGGTCGCCCAAGACCATCAGAAAACACATATCAGATATTTACATTACGATTCATAACAGCAGCAAAATGACAGTTATGAAGTAGCAACGAAAATAACTTTATGGGGGTCACCACACCATGAGGAACTGTATTAAAGGGTCACGGCATTAGGAAGGTTGAGAACCACTGTCCTACAGGGTGTTCCATACACTCACAATGTTTGAGTTTGTCTGACTCTCTCCTTAACAACCCCCCACACTGAATATAGCTAAAAGGTTTTCCTTTGAACATTGCTGATGGTCCCCAGAAACTACAATAAAGATGCACTATTGGGCACTACACGGGACCACCAATTATTGCCACTTTAAAACCATATATTGGTAATTAACTACCTTAAGGCTTCCAGGACAATAGAGACTCCATTCTGTTCACAGATTTTCTTTTGTACTTTGCTTCTCCAACATCTGAAATTCCCTGAACAGGGAAGAAAACTTTTCATTCCACAACTGAACTGAAATTTTAAATGGCCAAATCCTTGGAGGTCACAGGATGACGGGAATTCCCACTCAGGGTTCATAACCAACCTCTCTGAGAAGAGTGAACAATCACAGAATAAAGGACCTAACCATCTAAGTTTATAAAGGCTGTCCAGAAAGTTTCCAGCCATATAATATAAAAAATAGAAGCATCTGTGGCTGGATTTTTTTCGGGACAGCCCTCAAACACTGAGAGGTCACTAAGGAAACATGGTATCTAAGCAATTTTCAATGATTTTTTTTACTTTTAAGCCCATTTTAGAGAACTAGAAATTTTGTCAACATCCTTGAAGGAATTAAAAATACTGAAAACAACTATCACACAGCAGTCACTACTATGAAAAGCAATGTCTCACAGAGCCCATCATACTACTAGCTTCCCCTGCTATATACCAGCCACTGGGTTTGCCGTCGGCACTCCATGCTTGTGCTAACAGAACTGTTTTGCAGCTCAGCCTTTGCTCCCTCATAGGACCAACGGGCAAATGCTCGCATCTTTCTTTGACGTCAGCCACATGTGAGTTTTACCTCTTAACCCCATACCTGCTGCAAGTTTTACCCTGCTCTCTTTTTAGTCTCCTGGCCTCCTCAACTCAATGTCCCAATTAATAGACATCTCCAAAGCAGATTGTAAACTAAGTTGTAGAAAATATAAATTTTACCCATTGACTGAAATTCAGTGTTCACTTATAAAGGGCCTATGGTCCACCAGCACAACCAACACCATTGGAGAATGGTGCTCAGACTCTATTGTTGTTGAATTGGTGGATGTTATGAATTTTCCCCAGGAAGTCTCACCAATTATTCATCTGTCTCCTTGCCTTGCCTAAGCTAGTAAAGATGCTTTTGACGTGGACTCCTGCTTTTCCTACAACGTACCTGAAAGGTTGTCCTTCCTTTGACCAAAATCCAAATGGAGAACTGGCATTAGGGACAATCTGCCACCTGTACCCAGGGGTGGCTTCAGTCAGGTTCAAGCCCTCAGCAGCATCTCCAACTTCAAAAAGAAGCCCCCGGTTGCCTGTAAGACATGTATGCCTCATAAATATCCAAGGACGTTCCTCCCCAGATCAGGGAAGTATTTCATTTTCCGATAACAAGGTTATTCAGGTTCTACCTAGAAAGGTGAGCAAACCGAGGTCCACATGGAGAAGTCATGTGAGAGTTTCTGTACATAATGCAAATGTTCTGGAAAGCTGAAAATACTGATTGGGGTAGGACTTAGCCTCTGGGAAAGAGTCGCTAAGGAATGGTAAGGGGAAATATTTTCAGAGGAGCAGAGAAGAGTAGGGAGCCCTTTAATGGGAGTGTCTGAAGAAGAGAACCAAGCCCTGGAGAAAATGGGAAAGCCAACAAGTAAATGCCGTGGCTGAGTTACAAGGACAATGTGATTGCGTACATGTGACTTGTCTCATTCGGGAGTGAACTTTAGTGTCTTTAAAGGTCCAGTTCAGCCTCACAGTTCTAGTCACTAAAAACTCCCTTTCTTCCCCAGAAATTTGACCATTCTTATATTTTCCACATGTCATGGCCTCAATTTGTGGACCTGCACATAGAACAATTTATGTGGCATGTAGCTTTTACATGACATTTTTCAATGATGTTGTACTTATTAATTTGTTTTGTATTAAGTAAACCCTGAGACCAAAGGCATGCATGCAATCAATACGGGATACAAACTTGGATTGAGGGTAAAAGCACTGGAATTGTACATTTGTAGGTTCAATTTCCGCTCTTCCACCTAGTAGATGTGTAGCTTTGAGCAAGTTACTAAATTCCTTCCTTTTCTCATTTATCAGGCTAATAATAAATAGGGATAATGCCCTAAAGACTAAGGGAGCTTGAGCTATACGTCAATTATGATGTGGGCCAAATAAAACAGCTGGCCCCCACTTCACCAAAGACTCCTTGTCCTTGTTCTTTAGCTCTGTCTCCCCTTTTCCCTAGTCCGTAGCCTTAATCCCCTTCTCAATCCGTTCTCCTTTAACTCCAGCTTAAACAACAGATTGCTCCTCACTTGAATCATGGAATGTCTTCATCCTGCCTCCTG